>UXGD01002887.1:0-23142 GCA_900474315.1 Torymus auratus | reverse complement strand
CAATATAGACTCTATCGGTAGGTTAAACAAAATTTTAACGCAATGTTAAATATGTAAAACAAACAATTTTAGATTTTTACAAAGTTATTTACTCTAAATTTTTTATCGATTAACCAAATTTTTTTATGTCGTATTTATAAACCTGACTCAAGATTATTCCAATATCTTGTGTGCATTTAAATGTAAGCATTTTAACCAAATTTATATTTTACAGCTAAACAAAGTCATAAAGTTATAAATAGAAGTCTTAAAATCACACGTGACATTCATACAGTTCCACTAATTCATAAAATATTTATAAATGAATATATCGTAAATTTTCTCACGGCGAGAACTGTTACTCGGTTAGCATCCGGCAAATAAACATTTCAGAATATTACTCGAGAATGACAACTAGCTAATAGCGTCCTGTTGAGGATTACCCAAATTTCATTGCACTCAATCAATTTTATTTACAAATTTCATTATACTACCATTCAAAGTATTATTTTAGTAAATTTAATTTCGAAACCAAAAAAATTGTTAAATACTTTTGAATATTTACCTAGTATATAAATATACAAGTCTTTTTATCTTATTAAACCTATATTTACGATTAGAAGTTTTTGTAGATAAATGCACTTAATTATGTTAATTATTGAAAATGTCAATTAATTTGGTTAATAAATACTCATTAGACCCATATTTAACGAAAATACACCAATTAAAAATATCCTATCGAGGAATTTATATACCCCGCCATTCAACGTTCGTCTACGTCAGATTTGCTCGGTGAAAGCCGGTACGCGTGGAGCGCTCGCAAAAAAGCAAGTGGTGTGAAGATTCTAGTGGAAGTGGTGGTGGTAGTAATGGTTACAGTAGTGGAATAGTGTTGGCCTAGCAAAAGGTGTAAACCCGTTCTGGCGCACTTGAACTTAGCTTATTAGGCACTCGCCTCGCGTCATTAGACCGTTCAAGCCATAAGCCCATGTGAGCGCAAAATATATATATATATATATATACGTGTATATAAGTAAGCGATTTAGTGTGTGCGGCATCGATATTTATTTTCAATTTCGTGTGTCAGAAGATTTTTGCGACCAGAAGGCGAAGCCCAATTATTATAAATTTTCGTAAGCTCAAAAATTATGTATAAATGTTTAGAGAATATATTTATGTGTTATAAGCAGAGTTCGTGTGTTATGATGCGTCAGTCAGATTATGTGCGTGCGACCGATAACGGACATTTTTAACGTATTTCTAATTAATTAACTGTAAAAATAATTTAAATTATCAAATTAAAAATCAGCACTATAAAATTGATCAGTTATAAGCTTCAACATGAGCCTCGTTAGCTATATTATATAAAGTTATGTATGAGTAGCCGTAATATTACATGTTAATAAATTCTGTACAATTAATATGTCACTCTCATCACTATCTATTATACATTTATAAACAAATCATTTCCAGCTCTTGTTGAAGCTATAACTGAATTACACAACAATGAACCTAAAAGAATAAACAACTCTATACAATTAAATTAAAAACGTTCTCTACATTTGTCCATTTATCGATCGCAATCAAGAAAACAGTGCTACTTACCACCGAAGAACGTTCTCGACTCCCTTGGCGCGAGGAAGTTCCTCGACAGCTTTATATTCATCACGTGGCTCCGCGCATACCTGTGAATCTCGTCCACTAGAGACGTATCATTATTATTAGTATTATTATTGCTACTGTCCGCATTGTCCGCACTTTCGATCTCGCGCTTCTTCACAATTTGCACAGAATCGGTGATGTTCAACGTGTCGATCGTCGATACCGTCCTCAATAAACCCTCTATTCGTTTCTCTATACACTTCACTGAAACTCCGCCCTCCTGGCACCACGTCATCGTCGTCGTCCTCCTGGTGGGCTCGGCGTTGACCTCCTCTTCAGTGCTGGTCGCCGCGGTCGTTGCCTCTGGTTCCTATTGAAAAGTGAAGACGATATTGTTATTTGGAATAAACAAAATAAAATGATTTTTTTAGTAGATGAAATGAAACTTTGCTTTAAAAAAATTTGCTTGGTATTCAAGATGGTATTGTTTGCAGTAAATAAACGTCTACTATATTTATCTGCTTCTACGTTTTGGAATACAACATTTTTATCGTGAATACCGGCTTTTGCATAATGACAAACATGATTTAAATTAACTCACACACAAAAAAAAATTATCCTTATATATATGGATCGAAAAATGTGTACTGTTAGGATCATAACTCACATATTGTATACTATAGCAAACAAAACACGAAGAGGAAAAGGAGCGTATTTAATGTATTTTTTAGTCTTCACACGTCAATCCTCGACCTGTCGTTAACCCACATACTAATATGATAAATTAACAGTGGAACACCTTTCTCGTCACCTATTTTCTATAATACAAAATACACTAAAAATATAGTGATAAATTTACGTACACTCTAACACACATTCAAAATTATACCCGTTAATTACTTCTATTATTTATGTTGCGCTAAAGTGTGCTTCTGAATAGGTGTAAATTAAATAAAAGCTATGAGATATGTGTACCGTGAACCATTAATTATCTTTACAAGAGCCACATGAATAATTAATGTCATGTAGATACAATGAAAAATTTCTCTTCGTACATGAAATTACGTATATATTTTCTTATATGCCTCAATATTTGATATTTCAGTAGCGATTAATAGAACAAATATTCACATAAAAGTAAACCAAGTCTGATAGAACCTTATCTCTTTTTCATTCAATATTTTTTTTAACGTGGCATGTTTTATTTTTCCAACATATTAGTCATATTGCCAAATAGCTGTACGATGAAGCTATAAAGTAGGCAAAAAATAGATAAATATCACCATCGCTTACCCGAGTCATCTTCTCCTCGATGATATCAATAGCTTCCGTCGAAACTTCCGCCATCTTCCGCCTCTCCAGCTCGTACATGCTCTCATCGTCGGTCTCCGTGTACTGACTCACATCGAGATCAAACTTCGTAGGCTTGTCAACTGCCCTGTGAGGATGTCCTTCCTCAACGGCGTTGACTTCGTTGCCGGATCGATGCTCGAGGTCGATTGAACGCTGCTGCTGATGCTCAGCAAGGACAACAACCCGCGCGCCGCTCGCTGCCGCCACGTGGAGGCACAGGGCCACGGCCAGGAGCGCCGTCACCGCGGTTGTCGGCCGCGGCATCCTACTGCTCCGCCGACTCCCTGACGCTCCGCCCTCGTCCTGTCTCCGCTGAGTCGGTCCTTAGCGCTGTCTGGAGTTGGAAATGATATAGGTTAGATTTATTTTGAAGTTGAAATAGTTTTTTTTTTCAGGGCAAATGAAATTATGTAAAATGTCAAAAAGTTTGATTGGTACAGGATGAAAAATTTAATATTCAAAATTGTTATAATTCGTTGTGACTCTGGCATATACAGAAACATTTTCATACGTTCCAAGAAAACAATAGTTTATGACAATTTTCATGATGAAATTTTCCACAGCTCCATTAACGGTGCAGTTTGTACTAGAATTAATAAATAATTTTTTAATCGAAAGATTATTGCTATGCTATTATCCAAGATCCAAAAGTATGGTTGAAAACTGATTGAGAAACTTCTTAAAAGTTACAAAGGTCAAAACAATTATTTTAATTAGAAAAATATAACGTCTTAAATACTATTCAATCATCACTCAAATTAAAAGCTGTTTTTTAAACATTGTTTCAATTTTTTTTAAATATGATACTAAGCAGCCGTACTAATCTTCATTTTAAATACATGACTTTACTACGAATAATAAAGCAGATAATATTCTGAAATTTTTTTTTTCTAATAGAGATTCACCGATGTGGAACTTTTTGCAAAATTAAAGTTCAATGATATCCTGTAACCGTTTGGAAAAAGCCCACGAGGTTAACACCACTTCCTAGAGTAGCATAGTATCAGCTGTATCAGTATTTTCCGCGAAGGCCAGCAGTGCGACAACTTAAATGGAAATGAGTAGCCACTAATAAAAGAGTACGTGAGGAGCGAGAATTGAAATGCAGATTATAAATGCTACTCTGGAAAACATAAGCTTGGCGCCAAATCAAACCACAGTTACAACAATATTTATTCAAATAGAGTCTTAAAACGTACTACTACCGTTTGTTGGAGTAGCTTCTTGAAATATAAACGATCAAATAATGCTAAATGAAATTTTGTTTTTATGAAAATGGTTTAGTTCTTTATTTTTAAACATGATAAAGATTTTGAACATTGCCTTCTTGGTTGACTAGTCGACAAATACAAAATTTGACAATATGGTAATCAGATTTCAATTACATTTACTTACATACATATTAATTCTTTCAACTAATTAAAAAATTCAACTTCTTTACCATTTTAATATTCAAATTAACTGAATTAAATTTATTCAGACTTTAAGTGCAATGAACATAATCAAGCCACATAAATATTTTTCAAAAACCGCATACTCTAAAGTTGAATGACACACTTCCCGTTGCACTTTTAAGAGTCTAAAAAAAGCTTTCTCTGCGCGTGCGTCAGTTCGCGAGAGCTGAAAACAACGTATATCGCATACAGGTATTGGGACAATGCAGGTGAAAGCGTTCGATGCACCGACAGCTTGGGTGGGCCATTACAGGTTCGACATCGGAATGATAAGCGCCGCACTATGTGGTTCCGTGTTCCCCTTTTCGAACGTGTGATTTGACTCCAGCGACTGTCGGCATCGCACTGAGAAGACAATATTTCAGAGCTTGGAGTGATTTTGATTGATCACGTGGTGTTCGATTACTGTGACATCATTAGCTCGGATTTTTACAGGACTATATAGAGTGTATGTAATGTTTCTATTAATATTTGAAGGTGAGAGATTAAATGGGATTGAGAAGAAGACTAATGTAGCTGTTGAATAAAATTGATGCACGGTATACCTACTCAAGTTAATTGACTGTAAGAAAGTATTGTTGGGAGGAAACAATAGGATCGAAAGTGTGAGACTCACTAGGAGGATAATTCTTTACGCTTTTAGATTACTCTTTTTCTAAAGATTTGCCTACAAAAAAGGAATAGGCAAAAAATAAATGATTAGTCTTGTACGTACGTGGAACAAAAAATGAGGTAATAAACATGGATGTTAAAAAATATAGTGTCTGTTTAATGCAGTCTCTGGTCATTGGATCAATTATACCTATAAATGTTCGATTGAAACACAATTACAGGCAAAGATTTGGTAATGCAAAAAATTCTGAATCACGATACAATGCCAACTGATGTAAATGCAAAAAAATTGCAGGAACAATCAGCCAGAGTACTAATTACTCATTTCAACAATCAAAATCGTTCCGAAAAGACGACCGCACGCACTTTGCATACAATCACCCCAACAAGTATCACAATTCAGCACCGAGCCCATTATACGTCCCCGACAGCGCATAAGTATGCGCACACGCGATTCGAATCAAACACTATGTACACACACATCCAAACAATCCTTACATGTTTCTTCCGTGTGTTAATTGCTTTCAGCTCGCGTCGTCTGCACGCCTTCTCGCGTCTCCTTCTCTTTCTCTTCTTCTCCACCTCCTCCTCCTTCTTCTTCTTCTTCTTCTTCCACTGCAGCCAACGCGAACGATCAAGAGCGATCCTCACTACTCGAACTCATCCCGCGTCGTAGATACGCTACTTCTGCTTCCGCCTCCTGCGCTGCAATAGAAAATCAGCAGCTTCATTTTAACGCTCTACGAGAGGAGTTAGCGGGGAATGTCGTATTGTCATCGTGCGTCGAGCAAAGTCAAGTGGCAAGGTTCTGTGCGAGTTAGTCTTTCTCAGGCCGTGTGATTTGCGGTTTTTCCGCGGCACGATCATTGTTTTCGCGTGCTCGCGCCCGCCGCGTGGAGAACGAGAGCCGCGGAAGAATGGATTACGGCATCTGCCGGTGAACTTTTCTCTCCGGGCGCGTCGCGGATTGTTATCTAATAAGGACTTTTTTTTCGTTCGACTTGATTGAGGTTCGCGTGCGAGCTGTAATTGTCGGATTTTCTGATATCTCTATGTTATTAGGAGTAATTAGGTTTTAGTATTTATTTAAGTAATTCGTGGTGTGGTGGCATAACGAATTGTAAAGCCGTTATTTCATGGAAGAACATGACATTATCAATGAATGTTTGTTATGATTGTAGATGTTCTCAAAAGATGAAAAATGACGTTAGCTTCGAATCCTATCCTAGCATATAATAATAAAAAGTCATATGAGTTTCTTTACACGTAAAAGTTTCAACCTTGTCAAAACTGCCTAACTTTTCAACCAAAAAATAGATTTAATAACCTAGGACGATGAGCATCGTTTTTTTATCCAGTCTAAGCAACGAGAAAAATCATCTTCTGGGCCAGAAAAACACCTGGTCGTTAAACTCAGAAAGGCACACCGCGCGCGTGCAGGCGGCACCGACAATTGAACTAATGGAACTAATGAACGACCAAAGGATAAATGACCGAGGTGACGTGAGAGAAAGACGAATGTATGCTCTTAGAATTCTTATGCGTACGGGGCGCGAACAGCAGCGTACGTGAGGTGCTCGGGACGTGAAAGCAAGCACGCGAGCAGAACTGCGGTGTGAAAGTGTGCAGGGAGTGCGATAGGAGAAGGAGCGTTATTAATTAATGGATCCGAGTGGTCGCCGCTTGCTTCCGCTCGTAATCCTCGATAATCGGGGATGGAATGGAAACGTGGAAGATGAGAGCCGAGAAATTTTCCGGATTCCTTGGTTTATTGCTTCAGTTAGTTGTATTTTATTAGGAAGTGTTGGTGAAATGGATATGGGGATTATGGTGAATTTTGATTGGCCATTAACTATGAATGACTGACCGAAGCTTCTCACGCCTAATTCTGGAACAAGTTTTCGCTGACAAGTTAATTAAAATAAATGGAAGTATGTGTTGTTAGCTGGTCAATGGATTGAGAAAATTTACCTAACGGATTTCCAATCAATATGTATTTCAGGTTAATTTGCTGTTTGAGGATGGAACATTTTCGGAACAAAGTGAATCACAATTAAAAAAATAAAAAGATCAAGTACGATATTCGACTAGAAGCAAAACCACTTAACGATTGTAAGTGAAGAAGTCGTTCAGCTGAGATCCTTGGTGAAATTTTCGCATAACATTTACAGATAAATGACTCGGTTAACCTCGTTTTAAACAATTTCTCCGTAAAATTTAAAATAACTGTATCTGTCTATATAAAGTAATTAATCCAGAAAAAACTCATAACATCAAAAGGGGGTTCAAATTTCAAGTCTAAATAATTATTAAAGTATCCGCTCTCTTGCCGGTAGAAGCATAATAATGGCATTTGATAAAGTAATTAAGCCGAATAAGTGTCTGTCATTAGCAAATTGTTGACCACGCGGAATAAAAGCGTACTGACCATACTTAAAAATGACTTAACCTGCGTAGAATTTTGATTCGCTGTACTGAATTACTTCCGTAAACACTGGCTTTAGAAAGTAAAACAAACGACAATGATGTTGCACGAAGCTCCACATTTTGTCAGCAAAACCGAACGAAGTTCACAACTAGTATTTCGACTCAATTAAAATTAAAAATCTGTTTTATACGTTATAAAGTTATAAAATTAAGCCGTTATAGAAAAACTTTGTTTTCACCAATTAATCTTGGCAGAAAGAATGATCTAAATAAGAGCGAATGGCAAAAACAAACTGGGAATACGCCTATGGGTATAGCGAATTCCATTCAGAATGAGCTAGGCCTAGAAATTTAATACAATCTTCTACTGTCTGAAAATAGGATAACGCCTGCAGCAGTGTTAAGAATATCTAAAAACATTGAAATGTTATAATTGTGAGTGATGATTGACGTAACTTTCTTCTTTTTTATTCATCCAACTTTTTTTTTTGCCGCCGGCATTCAAAATTGTGCCAATCTAAAACTGTACCGCCTATAGTTTTGGAGCTCTTTGCAATATCATCATTATATACCCATCTGAAGAAACTATTTGAACAGATGAACAATACAATAAATATGACTGATTATTATGAGATAGCTATAGCAATGAATGATTCCTAATAATTTATTAGTGATTTACAACAATAGTTATTTTTTCTTTTACAAAATATAATGAAACCAAATTTTAGAAAAATTGTATTTGTAAAAGCTGAAGAAACTCTTTTAAGAGAAATTCCATTAAAATATACGATGTATGATGTAATTTAAAATGTTATTGACAAATATCGCTTTAAATCTGTTATTCAAGTGGCCTATCAATAACTAACGAAGAAATAAAAACGGCTTACGTCTCAGTAACTATTGTGCCCATAAAACTTTTTTCTCGCTTTAAGCATGTACACGGTATCAGATCTTCTGTCTAATTAGTTCCACGCTGTTGAATCCCATTCTTTTAATTCAAACGTAATTGTACTTTTTTCGGACATAAGTGCTGCTTCCGTTCCCGGATACCTAGCTCCCTAATTTAAAGCTTACAAACCACAAAAATGTTCCAAATCCACCGATTATCGTTCAACCAAAAAAAAAGAATCCTCAATCCCCAGCTCTAACTGTACCTTGTTGATAATAATCGCAATCGAAACCGCAAAAATGGCAAAATACCTTAACATCTCTGAGTCTCACTTGCCAAGGAGGAAAAAAGAACGAATCAAGGAAGAATCAATATAGCCCCGGCGGCGGTAGCGACGGGTTCCATTCAAATTATTCGAAAGTCGGCGAAATGTGTAACGGAGTGTCTGGGGTGGGGATGTAGGACAGCCGGAGAGGAGAATTCGGGAAACTCGAAACCGGCGGGGCACACGACGACTCCCGCCCGTGGCCATTTGTGGGCCATTGCTACCGAACTCTCACTCACCGACCGGCCTTTCCTCCTCGTGCCTTCCGTCCGGTATATATAATGTATTCTAATTGCGATTATCCGTGTCAGGCGAATGAGGCGCGACAGCGAGCGCTGAACTAGGAAAGGTGTGCGATGTTGGATGCGTGCACGACTATATACCTATAGGTGACAACCATGTTTTTCATTGCCATATCGAATGTCATACCGAGTGACACGTGAAGTGATGTCAATAGAATAATTTTTACCTGGTTGTTTGATAAATTAAGATTTTTACTACTTAGTCGATCGCAGTAGTAGGAATTTCTTGCTTTTAGGTTCCGGTTCTCCATTATGACTATATAAAATTTTATGGATAGAGTTTTTTTTTTCTTTTCATATGATTCAACTAGTTGTTTAATTACTTTGAGATTAAATTCAACCATAGCTCTTGAAACGAAATTAATTGCAAGCCTCTTTTACGCGGAAATGGATGTTTTCGGTTGAAAATGGAAGAAAAAAACCGTATATCACGATAAATCTCACATGCAGTAATTACATTAGCTTGATTGACGTGGAAAATCAACAGACCGCAACCAGCTGAATTTCAAGCTAAACAAATACAGTTTCTCTCGCGCAACAATAACGAAAGCAAATTGGATGCACGCGCGCGCTCGCGGCCGTATGTAGAGCGGCCGAATAAATTAGCCGGTCAATATGTAACTGATATCAAACTAACGCACCGCATAAAATGTAGTTCTAGGTCAAAAACGTGAAGGAAATGCGTTTTCGCTTATAAACACGTACATATACGCGCACACGATGCGATCGTTGCTCCATAACAAATCAAACAGCAGCGAGCGCGATTCTAGCAGGTGCGAGCAAAAAGCGCGCAGACGTAGCAGCATCCGGTCGACCGGCAAGTTTCTCTCTCTCTCTTTTTCTCTCTCACTCACGACCACATGTGCTCTCCCTCAACACTCACCTTGTCAGCGACGGTCATTCCTCCCTCGTCCCCATCCGAAATTCTCACAATCAATTTTATTCACCACTCTGCCAATTGAACTTGTGCGTTGGTTGCTTCGGAGTGAGCGTCGATCGAGCGCACACACTCGCACACCGAGGATACACGCACACACGCGAGAGTATAGGACACGCGGCATACAGCGCGCGAGAGGCAGGAATCGTCCATACGGCGGACGCGGCGGGACTGGCGGCGGCGAGGAGGCGCGGATCGCGCGCGCGCCGACGACGAGAGAGCCGATCTGGGTTACCCGGCCATCCGTCCCGCGTCTCTTACGTCCGCGCCGCGCCGCGTGGAGAGCGTTTATTACCGCGCGAGGTTCACCAAAATGAGGAGGAGGAGGAGGAGGTTGAGTCGATCGCAGGCGAGAGTGCTTGCGCACGCGCGAAAATTCGGCGGGGAGAAGTGTAGCGTGAGCCGATCGGCAATTAATAATGGGTTTTTGTGGAGATGGGGAAGTGCATAGGTAGTTGAGAATATTCCTGGAAGATTAGAAGCTGATGTATGTGACGAGGTTTAGCGGCAAAAAGGTGTAGGATGGTTGATTGGTAATGTCGTGTAAGTTTATTTTTGTAACTACGGCGGAGTGCTACCGGTTTACATTTTGTTTGATGAATCGGTTGTAGAAATTTCTTAATTAAGTGTTGGAAATTTTGTTTGAACAGTGAATATTTTTTCATATTGAGTGCCTGTATACGTGCTGAGACTAAGTGATCGTGAAAGGATGTTGTAATTTTTATGAAGAGTTTAATATTTTTACTAGTAATATTTTTATCTTACGGAATTGCCGATTTCGTAGGAAAATGATTTTAAAAG
Source organism: Torymus auratus (assembly GCA_900474315.1). Lineage (NCBI taxonomy): Eukaryota > Metazoa > Arthropoda > Insecta > Hymenoptera > Torymidae > Torymus > Torymus auratus. The sequence continues at coordinate 12,461 of UXGD01002887.1, read as the reverse complement.
AGAAAGTAAGTGCTGGTAATATATATAAATAACAACTTCACCCTATTTATTAAATAATAATTAAAATATTCTGTTAATTCTGCAAAGTCTATAGTCTGAGAACGATTTATTATAAGGCTTTAATTTTTTATTAAAAGACGATAAATTATTTTTTTTCCAATACATATTCACATATTCTATTTAATTCAACATTTTACAATGGCTTTGATTATAATCTACATAATAGTAGGAAATGTAACCCAAATTACAAGTCTATTAAAAGACTATAATATAAATTATGAGAACTCTTTGCAGCACAGTGAACCGAGTAAAAGTCACTATAAGAATACAATTAGCAGACATTATCCGGCTATATGACACTTAAACAAGTCAGCACGACATTTTGGTCTAGAAAAATGTTCCTGGTATGTGACATCATTTACACTACGAGAAAAATTTCTCACCTTCGATGAAAATTTGACCCAGGAGAAAGTCGAAAAAGAACATAATCAAAGTTTTTTAAGTCTTGGAGGCTAAGGATTATAGGGATCAAGGCATACATTACTAGGATGAATAAGGAATTTTCCCTTTCAAAGAAGCTTTGTAAAGGTGTTAACCGAAAATTTTTCGTTCTTTATTCAATTTTAATCTCCTGCGACGATTAAAGTCGACATCACACGTTTTAATCTTGTACTTTTAATCTTGAAGAATGAAATTCATATTTTCAGCTCACACGACCACAAAGGTTTTAAATCATGTGTCCTCATAAACGCTTTGAATTTTTATTTTCTACCATTTGTATTCATTCAACAAAAACACATTTTCATTTAGTTTCGAGATATGTAAGCATCATGAATATTTTTTTTATAGTAATTATTTAAAAATCACGTCTCATTTTTGAAAACTACATCCTCACACGGAAATCCATAGAGCTTACAGCAATTTCTTTTTGAGTATCAATAAAACATTTACTACACTTGATTACGACTTCCAACCTACAGGCCAAAGTAGTGAGATTAAAGGAAGTAGTAATAACTATAAAAGATCGTCCGTTATTTTGTTGCACTTTAGGTCAAGTCGTGAGAGTACTTCGAACAGTTATTTACAACTAAGTAATTCGAAGGAATTGATTCTTAGAATACACACTTTAGTTTTATCATTTGATAGACGATAGCCAAAATCAAACGATTATAGTAACCGGAGAAACAGGCGCAACGGTCTTGCCAATTCTGAACCAATTACGTACCTTCCAAGATATGTGCTCATATATATTATTGTAACTGTTCTATTTCGACAAAAGTAAAAATCTTCATTTTTCACAAACGTAAAGCAATTTCCTCACTCACGTATAAGTATACCTGTAACTATACGTTCGTGCTGAATGTAATCGAACACTGCGACGTTTTCGCTTCGCGATGCTTTCGTTGAGATTCTGCGGCCGGTTTCGCGGAAAAGCGACGATTCGTCTTCCCTGTTTTTGTCCAGACAAGAGTTTAACGCGGATCGACCTTCGATTATTGAAAGTCGAGAGGCGCTTTGTTCTGGATCTGTAAAATAGCCGGTGAAAGGAGTTATTTACTCTCGATGGAAAGTCTTGCAAATTTTTTCGTCACAGATGTTAATCCATCGACTCGTTAAACAATTAAAATTCTGCCGATTTTTGTGCGTGTCGAGCCCCTTTGAAAATGGACAAAATGTGCCGTAAACGATTACAACTGTCTTCTTCGAACAAGCATAGTACTCATTATTTTTATTCAGTTGTAAAATATTCAGCTTAGCAATTTTCATCGACGTACGAATTACAACCTTACTAAATATAATTGCAATTCTAAAACGAAGTACAGTTAAACAATTTCTAAACTAATGTTTTTCACTTATGCAAATAACAAAAGACATTTTAAAAGAAATAGATCATATTATTGTATACGCAGTTTTTTGCACTTGATAGAGAAAGTCTACATTGTAAAGCCAAATTCAGAAAAGTCCCAGATCAAGTATTAATTTATCTTACCAATTATACTTGGCTCGTGTGCATTATTCATTCTTGCCAATCAGAAGTACAGTTCCAGAATAACGTTATGACTTAATACATTGCAAGTAAAGAGTACCAAAAATCTGCATGGAATACATGCATTTTTACAAGTTTGTTCCTTATGCAACTCTTTTACGGTGCGTAAGCATTATACCACCGTTATGACCGAGTGCTAGCGTAGTCGCGTGTACGGGCGCACACGCGCGCAACCATTAAATATTTATTAATGCCTCTTCGTTTAAGGCAGTTCGTTAATTTCATGTTAAGCCAAGTTAGCGCCGTTTTCCGTTTCCACGTCAACTAGTCCCGAGACTCAAGACGCGAGTTATCCCCCTTATAAGGGAAAACAAAGGCTCATCTTTACATAAACTAGACCAAGACGTATTAATTCACGCAGATTAGCATTTGAGTCTGACGAAACTACTTTGAGTCGGGCACTGGACACAATGTCAAGGTGAACGATTCTGAGGATCACTGAAAGTTTTATGTGGCTACTGAGGTTTTGTGCGTGTTTGCTCTTTAAGTGAGTTTAGGTTTCTCGTCACGGTGTGGTGATTCGTAGTTTTTTGAAGAAATCAATTGCGTTTAAAGGCGGAAAAATATCGAAAGTGACGAAGTGTACTTAAAAGAGAAACGCTGGGGTGATAGAAAAACTAAAAATATAGATGATATTAGTTTATGTGCGACAGTATCAAGAGATAACAGAAAACGGATATTAAATAGAAAGTAAATATATGAAACCATGTGTTTTTAATATAAGAAAAATAAGAGCATTTATATCGTGAAAATAATAAATGTAAAATAGTGGAAAATCCACTATCTAAGAGTTCAAACTCGTGCACTGCTGAAATAGCGACTACGCACTCCGAAATAGTGGGCATCTACTATTTTAGTAGTGTATATTAACTTTTCTAAAATAGCGAAATTAAATTATTTGAAAAAAATTAATGTACACTATTAGAGCAGTGACTATCTACTATTTCGGAGTGCATAGTCACTATTTCAGCAGTGCACGAGTTTTAACTCTTAGATAGTGGATTTTCCACTATTTGACATTTAGAGAGTAGAAAATATAATTTTTCATCATGAATTTACATACGACTTCGGAACATATAATTGATTTTATTATTCAAAAGTTAACCATTTTTGAAGAAACGATATCTTATTATGAATCTATTTTTATTTGACAATATAACATTGATTCATTTTTTTATCTTGTGAAGAATTTGTTAAACAATTTATAATATACTTTTCTAATTGTTTTTAGCATAAAATATTATGTTTTCGATCTAAAAACAGCCATGTATAGTCAGATTTATACAACGAGAGTTGAATGCAAAATAAATCAGACTTTACTTATATCAACTGATCTCGGACTCTTGCATGCCTAATGCGAGAAATTAACGTCTAATCTAATTTGTTAACAACGCTAAAGTACAAAACCTAAACTACGACAAGATATTCACGTAGATACATTAATCAACGTTTAATTACCGAAAGGACCCAGTTCGAGAAACCCGTATGTATCCTCAAGCGAGTGAGGCATCGAGTCCCCGATCTCACGCATTCCGATCAAAACAATCACCTGCGCGTCTCTCTCTCTCACCTCGCTTCATTCGAAAAGCCTCAAAAAAAGGCCAGCGCTCGCGAGTCATTAACGGAAACGGACGAGTCATCGGCGACGATCGTCGCTCTTTATGTATATCCCCCGGTGGGCAACGGAAATTCCGCGCCTACTCGCTTACGTACACGCGCGGTCCGGCGAGCGTGAAAACGAGATATAGCCCCATTGTAAGGAAGCCGCCGCGCACGCTTTCCTAACGATCGCCCGTAAAAATTTAGCGCGGGAGAAACTCGGGAGATAGATACATAGTAAGGATATACACGCGCGCGTATCGAGATCAGCGGAGGTTGTTTGCGAGAGCGCTACACACATACAACACAGAGTAGATATGAGAATGGGCGTTGGTGAGTGTAGTGTGTGCTGTTGTATTATTGGCGAAAATACTTTTTATTGGTCTCGGTTCTTGATTTGGTGGACTGGCGGTTTGGATGGTATAAGTGGAACTCTGTTCAGAGCATTGTTTTGATGACTTGTTTAATATACGTTGAAATAGAGCATAGCAATTACAAGCCTGTTTTTCATTATCTGGAAATCTCTTTTGGAGTTATGGATTTTTCGAGAGTCTTATCTGGCTTTGAGATGTTTGAGGTAAGCGAAAAAGGAGGAAACGTTAAGTAAACAGATGGGGAGAATCGACAGGCGTAAGCGATATAACATGAAGAAAAAATAAAAGAAATATAAATAAATTCTTTAATTGTAACATTATTTTTTATTAACTTTTCTTCCACTAATTTTTAAATTTGGATTAAATTTGTTGAAATTACGTATTTTGATAAGCTCGAAATGATTATTTATCATTCTTAAATTATAACCTTATTCCAGATCTAAATTAATTATGATTGCATAAACTGCTACTTATACATTATTATTTTCGATTAATTTAGCTCAATATGTTGAATATTTAAACTTAAAAATACTTTTACTTGCGCTTTGTGACAACGGTGATTTTTAGAATGAAATATTGTGATAAAAAATAACGCTCATAAATCACGAAACAATATAAATGCAAAACAGCAAATTAAAAAGATACGCATTTTAAGTATAAAAAGCATAAAGATAAGTTGAAAGAGGTCACCGCAGACAATGCACACATGTTTTATATCTTCGTTTTATATCATTTCCAAAAGATAATTTCTAATACTAGAAATTTTCTAGTAGAAAATATAAAAATAATTTCCAAATACAAAATATTTTATAATTGCAATCCAATATCGTTTAGAATTATACCGTTATTATCGATTCTCTTGAAAAAATATTATCTTCTATACTAAAATATAATTTATTCGTTGATTATTTATTCTATTTCATTCGTAAAATTCTAATCTACAATTATAATTTTAATAAATATTCTATCAAAACAGTACATAAAAACACTGTTACCCAATCGTAACCCAATCGTAACATCAAATCTGTCCAAATAACCCAGTTTTTTTTCTCTATCGACCCACGAAGTCCATCAACCTTCAAATTCACCTTTACCGTAATACTCCAGTTGTTTGTTCGAAAAAGCTTCTTGATCGCTTCTCTCTAGTAGACAAATGCTTTTCTCAAATAGGTTTTCAAAATAATCCCAATGACTCTCGTACAAGATCAACAGAATCCAAAGCCACTCGTCAACAAAACTAAATCACCAATGTCCGATCTCCGTTATCAATGCACTTAATCAACGGCAACGCGGATAATAATACCACCTCTGCACTTCGCGCAAACGATCACACTGCCGCGTTTTTCTTATATCAACCATCTATATCCACCGCTGGAGCGACTAAATCTCGCCTCAGTAATCCCATCATACGAAACTGCGAGACTAACCGATTTCGCGATCAGGAACTTCTCTATATCTCTTAACGCACGGGACGTAAAAAAAGCAAGCGCAAGTCACTCTCTTGTCTCTTCTCGAAAAATCACGAGTCACCGAACTGCCGGTCGCCGTGGAATCGAACAGCGCACGCATCGACGGCGAAGAAGAGAATCTACACACACATACGCACACATGGGTGCGCTTGCTCGCGCCGGCACACACGCAGTCCGTTATGTTAATGCGGCATTTTCGAGCAGCTCTGCGTAACGGTCGTGCCGGTGCGCACGACGCCGTGTCGTCGTCGTCGTCGTCGATGTAATGCCGATTTTCGCCTCCCCCTCTTGCCCCCCTCCCCATTCCCGTGGCTCTTGATTATCGTCATTAGCGGCTGTGCCAGCGGGGAATAGAATAAGGGGAAGAGAGAGAGAGAATGCGATCGAACGCCGACGACCGGTTGGGCGAAATGGTAACGGTCCACTTTTACCGAGGGGCCCCAAATTCGCGAGGATGCGGTGCTTTCTTGCAGCAGCGCTCTTTTCGATGATCGGGTTGATAAGAGCGTTGGATGTTGAGCCTGATTGTACTCGAGAGTAGTCACAAAAGTAGTACGGGATTGTCGTAAACACCATTGTATACATGATAACAGTACAAGTAATTTTTAAACATCACACAAGGCAAATATTGGTCACGAAAAAAGCTACATGCTAACGAAGATATACCTAAACAATTACGGACAGCTGTTTGAGATCTTTCAGATTTTTAGCACAATTTTAGTGTTACAATTTTATAATAAAAATCAGGTAATCGTATTTCAAATTAGTGAATCAATTACGAGTTGATCAGAAGTATCTCATTACGATGCTATTTATAGACAAGTTGAGTACGCATATAATATATATAAAAATTACAACGTAATTGAGCGTATAATATGTAATGTATAATGCTCTACATATGGAAAGTTCATTTTTTCTAGGAAATTACAGTATTTCTTAAAGAATAAATATGTAGTAGAGTGTAGCCTATTGATCTCAATGAATGAAACTATGTTTCTCCGAACCCTTGACACCCAAAATTCCCTCTTCTTCCATGGCATTATTTCTTCATAAAAATTCTTGTTTTTATGGCATTTCATAACAGATTGAAATGATCATAGATTTTCTTAATTTAAAAATCAATTTTCAATTTTGACAATGTTTATGAAATCATGATATATTCGCGTTTCTGCGCGTTTTTCCTCGCATAACGATATGAAATTTACGTTTTATATTCTAATTTGAAATAATTTCGAATCTATCATCCATAGTGATTGTTAATAACTAACATGTATTAAAAAAAACCAAAATATTTACTTTCCCACCAATGTTATAAATTTCGCAAATCAAAACTATTTAATAATCGTTAATCAAACTTCTTTTTAAAACCACTGTACACTCATACCACTTGTAACTTTCTCGATCCATTCTTGAACCGCTCGCAAAATCGTCCAGAGGAAAAGAAATAACACTTCCTTCGAAAGTCGACACACACACACACACACGCACACATTCGACATTTCAAGTGCGAGGCCAATGACGTCTCCTCTGGCGCTCCTCCAAATCTGTTAGTGGGTCAGCAGCAGTGTCGGCGCGTTATTCACATACGCATACACACGCATGCCAATGCACGGAGCACACGCGCGCGACCTTGACCGCTACACATCCCCCCCGGATGCGAAATCCTTTCGGGACCAACGGTAGTGTTCGTGTCGAACGTTCGGTGAAAGCGTGTATATGTGTATATATATATAGCTATTAGAGTGTTTCCGATTGTTGTGGAGGTGGCGGTGGTAGAGTGATTTTCGTAATTTGACGTGTAAGCGAGGCCCATTGTCGGCAGTAAGATTGGAGTGTTTTGTGAATGGAGGACTTGTGGTTGATGGTGTATGGTGTTTGTATGGAGAGATGTGTTGTGACGCGGTTGATAGCAGGTAGATGAAGGGAGATTGAGGAGTAATTGCGAAGCTATTCCGAAAGATTGCTATTGGAATGAATAAATGAAAATTGAAACCACGAAGTTCACTGGCGTGGAATTGAAATTAAAAAATTTGGAAAGTGTGAAAGATAAAACTTTCAACCTCAACTATTTTCGGTAGTGTCATGGAGGTTTTCGTCGACGTTAGACACAATGCGGAAGACGAGAAACAACTGAGTGAGCATAAACATAACTAGCTCGCGATGCTCTCATCGTAGCTTTGCGACGTAAGCTCAGTGGTGGAGCGCGAATAGAAACTTCGGATCCGTCGGTTCGCATATCGCGGTCCCTCTCGTTGCATATTTTTTCACTTCATTTATTTCTCATATACGTAATAGAACAGTTAATTGGTGATCTTATCCTCCGTCTATAGCATTACTTACTTTTCAAGGTTTCTACCGTACCTTCCGCCTAAAAGTCGTATATGATAATTAATAATAAATGTTAGTATATACAAGTTAAATTTGACAGGTATGTCGCATAAATGTCTCAAGACCGAGCTACGGCCTCTGTGGGAATCAGCCTTAAAAGGGTGTGGAGGACCGACCTTTATTATGCGACTTACCATATCAGCCGGACAACAATAATTCGTTATAATTCGATTATTATTACGATTAATGACTTATCTATATTCGCTTGCCCTATCTTTAATATAATTATCTATTACTCTGCAAAGTTTTAAATCAAAATTTGAAGGACACCTTTAAAAACTCTTGCAACGAAATTTTGTAATTTTTTGTTATGAGATTTTGTTATAGATTTAGGCGTTAACGTTCCAACATGGAAAAGTTAAAGGCTCTTGCAGACCAGGAGAAGACCCACGCTGACAAGGCGATAGCAGACTTGATGACTGCACGCACTGTCCTTGCACGGCTCCAAACACCTCGTGTAGTTGCGGTGGAAGGGGTAGCGCATTATCGTATGCCCAAGATTCCACCTTTAAAGCAAACTGCTGCAGGGGCACGTCCCGAAAATGCTGCAATTGGAAACAGAATCAGAAAAACTAAACTACCTTTCCATTTCGGAGATGGATGATAAGGGTTGTTTTTCTGCACGTTTCCACATTCGTGACCATGCGTCCGGACGCCTTTATCTAGTTGACACATGTACCGAAGTTTCATTGTTGCCAGTGATATTGATAGTCTTAAATTATTTGCAGTCAATAACTCATGCATCAAAACCTATGGTGCTCTTAGTCAAACTCTATTCATCGGGTTATGCTCCATTACATGAAATTTTTGTATAGCTAAGGTGCCTTATCCCATTGTAGGTGCGAACTTATTAGAGAGTTACGATCTCCTCGTAGACTTGGCAAGTAGCAGGCTGGTTGATCCTTGCTCTAATGTATTCACTTATGGGAGTGTCTAGAACGACGTCCTCACGTTCTCAATTAGTCCCATAGATCCGGGAACAAAATATGCGAAAATTTTTGCAGAATTTTCGCAGATTGTAGGCGTAGATCAACCGTTCACTGTAAAACAAATCGATATTGTACATCATATTGTTACTAACGAACCTCCCGTGTCTCAAGAAGGCTTGCACCGGATAAGCTGAAGGCTACAAAAATAGAGATCAATCGTCTGATCAAGTTGATGATCTGCCGCCCATCGAACAGTCCTTGGACAAGCCCGATCCACTTAGAGGGTAAAAAGAATATGACTTGATTAATCTGTGGTGATTATCGTCGCCTTAACGTACCCACAATCCCTGACGAATTTCCAGTATCCCATCTTCACGATATCTCAGCCAACCTGTACACCAACAAAATTTATTCCAAGTTTTATCTTTTTAAAGCTTACCATCAGCTTCCAGTTGCGAAAGAGGATATCCCTTAAACTGTGGTCATATCTCTCTTTGGACTTTTTGAGTTTCGTTCCATGACATTCAGCTTACGAAACGCAAGTCAAACGTTTTAGCGTTATATCTTCCGACTATCTTAACTCCTGAGGCAGAGACAGGGTTCCCTCTCATCAAAGAGAAGATAACCAACGCATCTTCATTATTTCACCCTTCGACTGAAGGTAAGGCCCGTATTGCCTCTGACGCATCTAACGGTTTAATGGGCACAGTCCTAAAGCTACGTTTCGATAACGTGTGTAAACCCTTGAGTTTCTTCTCCAAGAAATTAAAAAACGCGCAACTTAACTATAGCGCATATGATAGGGAACTAACCACGATATATTCTAACTGACCATGAACCTCTCGAATTTACCTTCAAGCAATGGCCTGGCAAAGCGTTCTCGCGACAGCTTAGACAACTGTCCTTTATTTTTTGTAGTTCACAATGCAAATTAGGTACTGTCCTGGCCCCGAAAATGTTGTGGCTGAAGCCCTATCGCGCATTTACTCCTTATGACTTCTGGTCGATTTTGTACTCTCAAATTTGATCAATTTTTCTATTATATCGGCAAATCCATGATACTTTAACTGTTTAACTATTAGTGTGACTTTTTCTTTTATATAATTTATGCCTACAATTGGCATGGCCTGTGAACCACATAAGCGAGACTGGCTGTAAAATCTTCAATTTTTACGTAGCAAACCAGTCCTGTAATCTATATTAGTGTGCCACGTAGGCCGCAGCCTTGGGATGTACAAAACTGTCTAAAAAAGGTCCACTTTTCGAGAGTGTCAAAAAGTGGACGTTTTTGGAAATTTTTATCTATCCCCAGGCTGCGGCCTGCGTGGCACACTAATATGATTTATAGGACTGCTCTTCTACGTAAAAGTTAAAGATTTTACACCCAGTCTCGTTTATGTGCTTCACAGACCATTCTAATAGCAGCCATAAAACACCTTCAAAAAAAGTCACACTAATAGTTAAAAGTATTATGGATTTGTCCATATTTTTTGTGTATGCATGTGAAATATTGTATTATAAATAATTTACATTTTGTATCGACATGGTATAAATACCAAACAGAATAGATATTGGTAGGCTTAATTTGATATGTATTTTTTTATAAGGCCAAGCTCCTACAGTATTAAGTATAAACCTGTTTAATCGACATTGTTCATTACCGAAACTTCGACTTCCTTCAACTCAATCTACAAAATAATTTTTATGAACTAATGTTGAAAAGATGATCAGAATGGTCCAGCTGTCAAGGTGGACCACCTTGATGAGTCCAAAGATGAGTCAACAAATTCAACTGAAAAAGTTAAAACATGATATATTTTCTATTTCGTATTTTAATTAGGTTATTGGAAATACCTTCCACAAATGTATGTATAACCCAGTTTTCGATAGCGATTTACTGTTGATCAAAACGTTTATTTTTCATTATAGTATTTTTTCACAGTCAATCAAGTAAAATCAAGCTATAAATAATAAAGAAAGAATTGTGTTAATATATTTAGGCAAAACTTTTTGTTTTTTTTTTTTCATGTTCTCAAAATCTAACCTCACGTTGCTATAAACAACTATGTAGCATAACCTCCCTTTCTCATTATCGGAATCTGGGTCTTCCACTTATCGATAACAGATCCAACGCGTTGAATCATTATAGACAACTGCGCCCATCAGACTTGTTTCTCTTTATATACCGTATTTTTAATACACTAGGAAAATTCAAACGCGCTTCGCGCGTACTATTTTGTTTCTGAGATTCTGGAACATTATTTTTAACTATGATTTAGTTTTAATTAGTTCAAATGATAAGATAATTATATACTTGTGTCACGCAAAAAAAAATCAAATGTTTTTATTCTATTTTAATTATTTAGAACTTCTATAAATATCATTGAGTTTCAAAATTCAAATCTAACACATTTTTAATTCTAAAAAAAATCAAATATTCGCGCTTTTTCCAAATAACCAATCACATCGAGTCTTTAAATGAGCCACTATTTTCGGCTACCATTCTTTTAAGAGTGGATATCAATGCGAAGATGCATATCGATTATTTTATTAGGATAATATATTAAGCTAAAATAACACAAAAATAATGCTTTTCCATTAAAATTTCATTCTGAAAGGTAATATAAATAGACTCGCTCGTTATATTATCGATAACCGGGTTCACTACCTTAGTTGAAACCATTTTATGTTATTTTCAATTGAAATTGAGTTATTTTAAATAGTACATTGTGCAACTATGGGAAAAAATTAGCTATTTCAAGTGAGGGTGAGATGCTAAAAAAACCTCACCCGAGTATGAAATAGCTCTTCTTCCCGAAAAAATTATTTTGCAATTTTCCATATTTTTCTTTATTTTTGTATACCGACATAAAATCATCTGTTTTGACGGAAAAAAATATGGATTGATAAGTAATTTCAAGACGTTTAAAAAGTTGTGACTATATCCGACTGATATCCAAATCCAACACCGCAAAAAAATATTTTCGATTTTTCCATATTTTTCTTTATTTTTTTTAACCGGCTTAATATTATTTGATCAGCCAACAAAATAATGAATTGATTGGTAATTTCAAGCCCTTTAAGAAAATGTGACTACTTCCGACCGATATCCAAACGCGGCGACAAAAAACAAAAATTTCGATTTTTCCATATTTTTCTTTATTTTTTCTAACCAATTCAATATTATCTGATCCGGCGGACAAAAATATAGATTGATAGGTAATTTCAAGACCTTTAAGAAAATGTGACTACTTCCCACCGATATCCAAATCCTGCCAGTTTCGCGATGAAGAAAATCTTTTCTAGATCACGAAAATGATCTCCGTCAACGATTATGCGGCGAAAAATATCTCCTCGACGAGCGTATTTTTTCTGACAAAAGAAATTTTTTCAACAATTTTCCTGCGTATACTATTCCTACTAGCATTTATATAAATTTCAATGATTTTGCTTGAAACTATTACACCCTATACCACTGTATATTTTTGTAGATATTTAAGGTAAAGAAATGTATTCGACGAACGGTAGATGTTTTTTCTTTTTTTATTTGAGTTTTATATTTAAGGCGGTCTTACACATATAGGCCTTTCTGGCCAAAATTACCTAAAAAAATGATAAAAAATATTATTATAATAAAATAATGAAAATATATTGT
>UXGD01002886.1:0-23162 GCA_900474315.1 Torymus auratus | reverse complement strand
TCTTGTTCTGTAGGTCATACAGTATATGAGAAAATTTTCGAACAGTCGAAAACGGTCTTGTGACACAATTTTACACGCATATCAATTTTTCTTATGGGAATTTAACATGGGAAAAATGTACGATAAGTGGTGAGTGATGATTAACCAATAGCAAGCTCTTAAAGGTGACAACAAAAGGGCTTTAATTTAAGATGTTAATCGTTAAAATCGGTCGATTCTGTGCAAATTTAGGTGCATTTGAAAATTGCGAAAAATGGCCAAAAACGATGAAATTCCGTGAATTCGAAAAAAATCGCTCATTTTTGGTCATTTTTCGTGATTTTCAAATGCACCTAACTTTGCGCCAAATTGACCGATTTTTCCGATTAACATCTTAAATTAAAGCTCTTTTCTTCTACTTTAAACGCTTTTTTGTGGAATTTTTCGTTGTCATCTTTACGAGCTTGCTATTGGTTAATCATCACTGACCACTTTTCATACCTTTTTCCCATGTTAAAATTCCCATAAGAAAAATTGATATGCGTGTAATACTGTGTCACAAGACCGTTTTCGACTGTTCGAAAATGTTCTCATATACTGTATGACCTACAGAACAAGAAAAAACTTAAAACAGAAGTGTGCCTCAAAATTTTTTTTTATTTTTTTTAACCACTTTTTTGTACAAACTCCAGAGAATTGTTCATATACACAATTAACTATATCTTCGTGAATAAGAGTGGAAAAATTCATTTCTAATCTTTTTTAGAGTAGAAATGGACATTTCTTGCCACTTTCATAAAATACGCTCGAAATGCGAAATTTTCTCTGCTACTTTCACACGTGAAAAAGGCACTATTTTATGCCAGAATTGAGAAAATATTATTATTTATCTTTATCACAGTATATATTTCCTCAATAATATACTAGCCTTCTATTGTACTTATGTAAGATGAATTCTATACTTGCCTTCGGAGCGCTCCCGCGCTCCTTGATGTATTATTATACGTAGGTATATATTAGTAAAAAAATATTTATTCAATAGTAACGAAAAATATCAGTTATACACGTATAAAATTTATTTAAAAAAAATTTGGATGGATCAATAAAAACCACTAAAAAATTCGATTTCCAGTTTTTATTACAGAAACAAGACCACTCATGCATAAAAGATGTAATACAAATATAACACTTTCAATCAATGCTTCATATTAAGATAAGATATCGAAAATACTTATATTATATGTTTCGCTCCCTTTCGCTTTCTTAAATAGATATCATTATCACCATCATTCAAAGCTCTTATGATAAAATCTGTATTTCCGCTACTCTAAACATATCGGAATAATTGACATTACGTACATATATACTACACATATATATAATGCCTTCAATCATCACCAACCTAACGGCAATTCAACTAACTCCCCCAACCCTTTCGCCCCTTCGTCTATCCACCCACACGAACCCGACTTTTCCGCCCGTCAAATCGTAATTTAATTCGCGCGCCGTAATAACGGCGTGGTTGAAAAAGGAAGCGAGACCGGTGGGGGAAGAGAGTGAGTGAGAGAGAGAGAGAGAGAGAGAGAGAGAGAGGGCGAGAGAGAGAGAGAGTGAGTGAGAGAGGCAGAGCGCAGACGGTGACGATCACGACGTCGTCGATGCATTAGCGATGGGAAAAGGCGAACGCGGGGGTAACGAAGCGGCGGAAGCGCCGCGACAGAATCGCGACGGGGGTGAGCAGAGAGAGACGAGGTAGAAGAAAGTCTGTCTGGTTATTGGAGCAGAGGTGGCAAATCTGAAGGTGAATGTTATAATTATTGTTGCTGTCAAGTGGAACCAAATGATAATTTTATAAAAGTTTTGTTTTTTTTTTCATTCATTTCTATTTCATTACAGAGCTTTACAGAATAAAAAAGCGTTTTGAGATCAAATTTACATTTACTCAACTATACAGATCAAGTACCCAGACTTTGCCCCTTTGCAACGTTTTCACGTCTTACGCACGCACGCGTACTAACTGTGTGCAGGCGCTTTCATTCCTGTCGAGCATCCTCGGTCCTCAATTACGTCCTAGCTCTGCGATTCGACTTTTTCGAGTACTTTCTGTTGTAGGTGCAGGTGATTGTAGTCCATTTTACTTGTTAGCTCAATAAAAACACTTACGGATATATAGTTTATAGTTTTGACGCGGTAAGAACATTGTTTGATTGAACGGGACGGCAGTAATATACATAACAAATGTATACTTGTAATGTGTCGGCAGTTTAATTAGATAAAGATTTTCTTTTTAAAGTCAATTTTTTTAATAACTCACAATATCACTTCGGGTTTAGTTCCGGTCTAAAAGAATAGTGCGAAGGTAATTTTATATATTTTCTCAATTTCTAATCGCTTTTTAGATTTTATTTTGGAAGAATTCAATTTTTTAACAAGTTCAACCCAACGCATGCATTATGAGGATAATTTAATACTTAAAAACTTGATATTTTATGAAAAGACATTGATTTTTTTCTCGTCAAAAGCTTTAATGATATAATTGTATAATCTCGCAATTCCATAACAATTACTAATGCAAAATGTTCATGTGATATCAAAATTGATCAAAAACTGAAATGGTGCGAGTGTCAACATTGATGGTGCATAAAAGAAACAAACTAAAAGTGGATATATAAATACAATGTAAATCATTTATTGTCACAACTAAAATCTACTCTACAAATAGAAAAGTCATTTTCGCTATCTCAACTCGTCTTTACAATAAAATAATAATAATAGTAATAATAATAATAAACGTATACGAGTTACAATAATAATAATAATAATATATTCTTACAAACTATATGCGTCTGATAAATTACAAAAGAAACAGGCAGAGAAAAGTATTCGCGAGCGTCGCGCGTACTTGCAAATTTTCCGCGCGACTGAGCGCGTGTGCGCGCGCGCCAGATTTAACGAGGAAAAAAGGGCGGCGGCGACGACGACGCTCCCGTGTAATCGGAAAAATCAGCGCGCGTTGCTCTCTTTGACAATATGCTGGTGTGTGTATGTGTTATACGTGTCTGTGAAGTATTTACAGAGAGTGTGTGCATGTATATATGTGTGCGAAGTAGTTTCTTTGTACTAATTCAAATCTTGCTAAAAATTTTTTCTTTTTTTCTCTCTTTTTTCGTATTTAACATAAAGGTCGGATGTGTGCAGATTAAAAGTATACATATATAAAATAGAATAAACCTTTCGCGAGTGAATCTCTCTCTCTTGGATAATCGAGAGATCAATGAAACAGATCGTTCTAAAAAAACTTAGAACAAGTCATTATCGTGATCATCGTCTTCGGGAGACGATCCCTTTTGCATCCTACTATAAGACAAAGGCAAACGGAACGGCAGTTTTCAGCTGCGCGCCGCTCTCTCTTTCGGCAAATAAATAAATGGAATTCACCGTCTTTTCACGCGCGGAAAAGACGTTAAAGAAGGAGACAATTTGAGGTTTGCAGTTGGCGGCGATTATTTCGCGACGTCCTCGAGGGTCTCCTTGATGTGGTCGACGATACGAGAAACGAATTCCTTGAGGAGGCCTTCCATGCGCCTCCCCGTGGTTACGACGTCCTCGTGGTCGGCCTCCGAATGGTCATCGTAGTCTGCCACGCACATGTTTGTGATCAGACTGAACCCGAGTACCTTCATGTCACAATGGCGAGCGGTTATTACCTCGTGCACCGTTGACATACCTGTGTGACAATAAAAAGATTTAGTTTTGGATTTTGTTTGGATACGATTTTGAGATGTTTTTGATTCTGATAATCCAAGAAATAGAGATACATCGATAGAAAATGTAATAATAGCATTTCTGTGCCAAATAAACAAAGTTTCATCAACAAATTAATCACATGCATGGATAGACAGTTGGGCATCAATTCGTCTAATGGCACAGCGTTAAATAACATAAAATTAAACATTTACAGGCAGCTTCTGAAATAAATTTCTCTCATTGTATGTCTATTTCCAATTATCTCTAGAGTCCATTATGGCTCCCTTTAAATTAACAACGAATGGAAATGGCATTGCATTTAGATACACGATGCTACAACAACTTCACTAATAAATTATTCATTCCGTCGCGAATCCAAGTATTTTATTTTCAAATATACCGACTATGTTTCCTCTAAAATCCGATATGTTTTAAAAAATTCACATTTTATAGATAGAATTAATATACTATTAACATTTCAAAATGTATCTTCAAAATGAAGTTTACTGAAGTTTACTACAAATTCAATTAACACTTATAACCCATCTCTTTTCACATAAACTCTTATTGAAAATACTCGATTCAACCCAAACTTCGCCGCTAACTTGATTGAAAACCCGTATCAACTTTCAATTTCCGTTCTCACCCCTCGACTTCAAAATCACCACCACTACCGTACGGCCACTGTTATACACGCCACTTGCACCCTTCCAACAACTCCCGAACAAGTATCAATATCCGCCCTAATGAATTCATACTGGCCGCAGCTATATATATACCCACGCGCGCCCCTTTCTTCGTCCTCTCTACCCCCCGAAACTTTGCCTGCTTCCCCCCCCCCCCCCTTTAACGTCTTATACGTGGTACACACTGCACGTCGCGTGTATAATAATAATTATACTAACCGACAGCGTCTACGCCAAGAACGCGCAGCAGCTTCATCTCGGCGACGGTCTCATAGTTGGGCCCACCAAGGCACGTGTACACGCCCTTCTTCACGATGTCTTGGATGTTCATCTCAGCGACTACCTTGTCGCAGATGGCCAGCAGCCCCTTGTCGTAGGCACGGTTCATCGGTGGGAAGCGTGGACCGAATCTGCAATCGGTAATGGTAAGTTAGCTATGTTTATGTGTGTTTATGTAAGTTGGTGAGATTTGTCGAATGACTTTTTCTGGAGTTGGCGGGAAAAGTGAAGAAGATGAGTCTTTTCTTTTTTTTTATAAAAATCTATCTGCTTGTTTTCGGGTGAATATAACAAAATGAACAAGCAATTTTTAGCCGATAGTTTTCGCAATTTTACATGTACATATTTTATTGAACCAAATCGGTTATTGGAATGACATCATTTATGTATAACTATGTGAATAGTATGAAACTACGTAAAGTGATTTTGCAGAATGTTATTACCAGTTTACAAATATAGTCCACTCGAATCTTACTGTAAATTTAATTTTTACACGTTCTTTCGATTCGTGTGCATGATAAAGCTAAAAGTGACTGACAATTTCTCGAGAAACTCCTATATCACCAAAACGAAGTATATACGTGATTTTTTAAATCGACACGTCGTGCTCAACACCAAAAATATCCTTCTGCGACACACGACTTTCTGCGATTAAATTGAATTTCAGTGGCAGTCAAAAATGAAAGATACGGTAAAATTACACACACATAACGATTATGTGAAAATTACAGCGAGATAATGTATCAGCAATTAAAAGCCGTGTTATAAAGTCACGTCGGAACGGCAAAATTTTATTATTACTCAATAACGAAAGTCCCGTTGGCCTTAATATCAAACACAAGCACGAGCACATTCTATCCGTTCGCGCGCGCTAACGTAATTTGCATCTATTTACTCTTGCAGCTTGAAACCTTATTCCCTGAATCCAATTCGAAAATTATCCCCCGCTCGTATTTTCATTTTCCGTCCGTCTGCTCGTGCAACTAATTTCTGGCCCGTTCTTCGGTCCAAAAGAGGGCAAGATGGTATAAGGGGAGGTAAATACGTGCGCAAATAGTTCATCAAACCGATTCAAGGGGCCGCATTATCGCCGAGTAAATTCATTCAGACGATTTCTTTCTTCCTTTCTTTCCTTTTGCCTCTCTCTCTCTCTTTCTTGTAGACCTCGCGTAGCTTCGAAATAACTTGACCTCTTCGAGTTTAATTTTCCCGAGTCGTCGTCGTCGTCGTCGTTGAATTTTCCGTTTTTTTCAATTACTTTCAGGAAACTAATTTTATCCGGCCTTTAATCAACGAACGGCGAAGTAATTGTCATCGCGCTGCTGCGGCGGAGGCTCGAAATTTTCTCAATGGGCCGCGGGTAGTGTAAATAGAGTAAAGGAGGATTGGTATATAGGGTTTATCGTATAGTGGGCAGGGATTGAGATTGTCGGAGGATTTTATGAAAATTGCTTTTCCAAGTATTATCCGATCGCGATCGTTGCAGATTTTTCCTCGATACCGATATGTATCTGTTTTTACGCTGTTATTAACTTTTTCAGTTATATCTTTTTTAACCGTTCGTGGAAGTACGAGAGTTACTATTCTTGTCGACTTTTCGAAATGTTGTTAGCTTGAAAAACAAAAAAATACACCATCGAAATTGGTTCCGGTCCGATTGGCTTTCTGTTTCAATACAACTACGACGACGATAATCGATTTTGACTTTTACCAAGTGCACTGAAAGGATATTACTTGATTTTACGTTAAATTATAAAGTTCATTTTATACACCTTAAATTTCAAAACCCTTAATGTTTCATGTAGAAGGCAAAAAAATCATCCACTACTTTCACCACCAACTCCCCGAAAAAAAGGGGGAATCTGACGACACGAAGACAAGTGCGACCACGTACCTGTCGTCATTGGGTCCCTGGAGGGGATTGTTGCCGGCGAAGCCCATCATGTTTACGTGGTCCTTCATCAACATGATGTCGCCGACGGTATAGTCGGGGTTCAAGCCGCCAGCGGCGTTCGTGACGATCAGGTGCGACGCGCCCACGAGTTTCATCACGCGCACTGGCATGGCGCACTGAAATCAGAGAGATAGGAAGTTAGTAGTATGATTTGGGTACAGCTCAGAGTTGTATATTGATTTGTAAAACATCATTGATTTAATTTTAAAGTGTTTATATTATA
Source organism: Torymus auratus (assembly GCA_900474315.1). Classification (NCBI taxonomy): domain Eukaryota; kingdom Metazoa; phylum Arthropoda; class Insecta; order Hymenoptera; family Torymidae; genus Torymus; species Torymus auratus. Next base: position 16,294 of record UXGD01002886.1, on the reverse strand, counting down.
CAATAGAAATATTTTAACATAAAAAGAGAAAATTTTGACCCATGAGAAAGAATCTATAATTAAAACTTCATTCATTCGATATCAAAATACCTAATTTAATATATAGGAGTGAGAGACTCACCTTCCAGAGAGGATATCCTTCATAGTAGTGGAACCTGCCCTGCATGCACATGACGGGCACGCCCTGGAGGTATCCAAAGACCATCTGGCCGACATGGCCCTTGACCGTTGAGGTCGGGAAATGCGGGATGTCTTCATACGGGAAGGCCTGCTTCTGGGTGAGGGTGTCTACAATTGGACCTGGAAACCAAGTTTGAAAGGTATTTTTGAGTTTTGTTTTTTCTAGAACGGTATACGTATAAATTATGATAATGAAGTGTATAGGTAACTGTCAAGGCGATCCAGTGGTACGTGAGTTTGTAATTGTAATTTGAATAATTGATCAATCATAACTGTTGTGAGGCGTATAATTTCGTAAAAATAGATTGTAAATACAACGGTTTATATTAATATATGCAAAGGTTATCAATTTCACTTCTTTTTGAAGAAACATGGTGCAATATAATTTCAAAAGTAACGTTTTGTACATAAAATTAATTGATACCGAGATTTTTCTTGCCATTATACGACCCTATTCATTAAATTTGCATTTAAATTCATTTCATTATGAAATATTTTATATCTCACGAAAAATACATACTTGTTGAATTTTGAAGTTGAAAATATATCAAACGGGAAATTCGTATGGTAAAAGAATAAATGAACGACTTTATTCGTGAAACTACACGGAAAATATTTAATTCGACTGCATGAGAAACGGTAATAAATTTCGGCGGTTCATGCCCGGTTGTTTCGGCAAAATCGAGGCGCACACATACAAGCGCTCGTTCGAATTAATCGAATTTTATGCGCCCGAAACGGAAATTTGAAATATCACGCGAGCGCATCCTGCCGGTAAAAGCGATGTTTGCGCAAAGTGTTAAAAAACTTGACATGTATTTATTAATCGATATATAAATTTCAAAATATCGAATCAGTTCAACGCGAATTCTTAGCGTATACAGGCGGATAAATATTTTTGTATTATATACGCTTCAAAGGGGCAGAATATTATTTTTTCATTTTATTGAAAAGTTTTGCGTGTACTTTTGGAGAATAAATTACGAGAGTGTAAATAATTGAATATTACTCGCTGCTAGATATGGAAAATTAATTATGCGAAAATAATTATCGCCCGTGGGCGTTCAAAGAAGAGCGCACGCGGTATTTAAATTCGCGTATAAAATTCAGCAAATCCGTCGGTGCGCGCGCGCTCGTTATAAATTCGTATTCAACGATTGTCAATGTTTACACGCAAAATCTCCAATATTTAATTTCGCGTGGAAAAAGTCTTGGATTAAAAGGCACATCTATATCGCTATCATAAAAAATGTATTATTCCTTATTTTAACACATTTAAAAAATTCAATGAACTCGGTACCATCCATTTTGCACGAGGGGAATATCTCATCAAATTAGCGAATCAGTTTTCATTAACAAAATTCTTACTTAAACCAGAGCCGCAAATGATTCCGATTCTGGGTCGGATCGAAGTGCGCTCGAGCAAGTAGTGCGCGCTCTCCTGGAGTGCCTCGAAGCTGAATCTGAAAAACACAAGGTGAAGCAAAATTTTAGATACTTTGTTAGAATGATTGTATATATAAATAATCTTATATAAATAAGTGGATGACAATCCGGTTATCATACGAATAATGACAATGAACGCAAATAAGAACGCCAGGCCTTTGTAAAAAAACTGTTATGTATACCTGATAAAGTTTCAAGTATCAAAACAAGGAATGACATCCGATATTTTCCTCTCTCGTAATCAGCAAATCACGAAAAAACAAAAAAAAAATGAAAAAATCTTCCTTTAAAACGACAATTCTCTAAACTCTCACAATCTACACTCGAGTCACAATGCTATGAGCTAGGCTCATTATCTCGCTAACTCCGGCAGCCAAACATTTTTTCCGAATTCTCAATTAGCATCCGGTTCAGCTGATTCTCCGTCTCTTTCAAGTGGCGAAATTGATTTTTAACTCATAACCACGGCACTTATCAGCGCACAAATTTTCCCAAGTAGCACAAGCGCGCAACCAGCCCCGATAAAGTCCGTCTTTATCTCGCGCTGAGAGAGGAAAAAACGGCCATCCAATAAGAATAACATTATGCAATTACTCATGCGCATCGCGCGATAACTCGATCAGCCCCCCGTAGAGTACTGTTAACGTAGTTATCACTGCGAAGCAAACGGAGCGTCTAGGAAAAAATTATTTCTTCATTACTTTGTTTACACAAAAGCTGCTGATCGAAGCGAATGAATATAGTTTTGGATCTTCAGATGTACATAACAGGAGGCATTTAAATGTCGAATAAGCAAGTTTTAAAATAATTGCATTTATCACAAGAGCGTAAAGAAATAGAAAATTTATCACGATAAAACTATACAAATTTCTATAATTATTTATAGGATAAGTATAGCAAGTATTATACTATAATTCACAAAGATTTGTCGACAAAAGAGTCAATCAAAACTATAACCGTCACTTTCAAAAAGTATAAAAGAAACAGCAATCTCCCGTATACACCTCTCTAACCCGACTCGCAACACCAAATCCAAGCAGCGCGCACGACACGGTTATACACACGCAGATATTACAAATCACGCATCGAAACAACGTCGATGCGGCGGCGCATACGGCGCGACACGTGTTGTTATACAGCGCGCGCGCGTGTGATCGAATTATACACGCCGACGGCGGCGAAATGTTCGCTAATCCGACTACGATGTTCGACTATCTCTCCCCGCGGACGCTTCAATGATTTATCACCGCTCGAATCATATTTTGTTTTGTTTTTTATATACGTGGAGCGGAAAATTTTATCGACCATGAATCACGTGTTTTAAATGTATAAGAAGCTATATAGGATATATGTATATGTAAGCACTGATTGAATAGATATTATGAATAGAACCGCGGTATATCTTATCGGCGGCCGGGCCTCATTGACGCATGCGAGATGCACGACAACGGAAAAGTATAAATGCGATACAATCAAATTTAAAAATAATTACAAATAAAATCAACCAAAAGCGGGCGCAGCTATTGGGAAAGGAGCGGTTGTCATTCAGAATACTTACATATATAAATAACGTTGCTCAAGAAAACGAAAGAAAGAAAGTCGGATAAAGCCACTTTAAGAGAAAAAAAGAAACCCAAACAACCGTCAAATCAAAGCACTTTGCGGTCTAAGCGATTTCATTGCCGCGGCAGTCGACTCAATGACACTTGCCGGCCACTCGCCCTGTATACATATATATCTATATAAAACCGAGGCACTTTACGTCACTTTATACGCGACGCAACGCGCGCGAGATGCGCACGCCTCAATTGAAAGCAATTCTCCTTATAACTGACGCACGAGAGGCTGCGGCGCGTGTATGACATATAATGGCATAAAAGGGACACCGACATGGGGGAGTCTCAACAATTTCACTGATGGAATTCATTTTCATAATTATTAAGACACAGGGCTGCAGGCGGGGGGACAGGCCTTCTTCTGTGAGGAGGCTGAATAATTTCCAAATCTGGCATTCTTAGTGTTGACATTGAAAGTCCACAAATGTGACCCATGTAGAGCACGATATAGCAAGATTAATCTTGATATTGTATTGTCTTGTCAGTTTTCGATAAAATATCAAGATTGTGGTGTCAAGAATCTTGTCTTGTAATATATTCGAGTGATAAAGCCTGACGAGGTGGTCGGTGACACGTTCCTATATCCCCTCGGGCCGACTTACTTAGGTACGTGAGGCCACAGAAAAGGGGTGCGCCGCCTGGTAGCGGCCCGCGAACTAGGCCCTGCCCGGCGCGGACAATATATGGCGGGAAAAATCAAATTTCAAATTTAGATTTTATTTATGCGTGTGTAAACCTAATGTACTTGTATATTAAATTATGTTGAATTAGATTATTCTTAAAATTTAGTAAATTTCAAACATAAAAGAGTAGAATAATATTCTACTGTAGAATATTATTCTAATCGCCAAAATTATTTCATATTCATAATTTTCGGTTCCTTTTATATTCCGGCAATGTTCTCATCTAATTTATTATCTTTATAGAGTTTAGTTTTCTGTGGACTCACTATCTCTGTACAGATTTTAGTATTGTGTGAGATGACTTCTAAGGTCGCAATAGTACGCCTTTCTTGTACGGACGAGGCGTTGGACCTCAGTCTCTTTTTATTTTGACTTTTGGCGCTCTGTTGGCAGTTGGAGGTTCCGTGCATTACTGCTTGATCGATTGGGCATTTGATCTAGTTAAAATTTTTTTTTTTTTGCGATTTATTATTATTATAATTTAAATACACCATGATTTTAGATTTCAAATGAACATATATTAATTCACTCGCTGGCAAACGAATACTTCCATCAGTGTATATGCATGATCCGCACGTAATAATTGAAGGTGAGCTGAATTACAAAGCGGAAGCTGCTTGCGGTCAATGTTAAAGTACCGATATAATTCCTTTAAAAAACTCTCTACCCCGTGAATCAATTGTTGCACGGCGGCGGCAGCGCAACTGGTCTGGAAATTCCGCCGCGTAAGCGACTTAACCCCCCCGTGCAGTCCAGTCGCCCCCCGCGCTCATAGACGGGCGGGGATAAAGCCTTTGATTCGGCATTGCTAATTTTCCCGATATACATACGCGTGTATATACGTACGGGAGAGGAGTGAGGCTCTTCATTAACCTAATTAGCTTAATCGCCGCGTACACTGCTGCCACTGCTGCTCTTTCGAATATGTACACCCGATTGCCGCCGGAGGGGGAGCGCCAGTAAGAGAGAGAGAGGATAATTAGTATACTTAGTTTGCGAGTCACTTGATTAATTGATTTTCGCGTGCCGCGCGCGGGCTGTTAGCGCGCTGGACCGGTGTGATGCGCTGTGGTTAGAGGTGTCTTTTTAACGAGAGAGAGTGCGCGGAGGTATGCTAATGACTCGCGGGGTCATGTAGTGAGAAGTGCGGCGGCCGATGCCGCGGAGGGTTATGAGTACACGATAGATTGTTCAACATTTACGTTTGTTGATTTTAACTGGAATATAACAGGGGTTGAAGAATGTATGTAGTAGTAGTAATGTGGCATTGAAGTGTGCATTGTAATAATCGTGCCAGAGAGAGTGAGAGATATCACTGCAAATGAATTATTATAAACTTTTTACCGATCTATAGTAGCTGTCGCAAATCAACTTGTACCTCCCGCGCGGAAAACAAACAGATAAGATATATAATAACGAGCGCGACTTTCTTTCTAAATACACACAAGGATAAAATGGGGAGATCGGCTGCTTATTATCGGAGCGCTTATTAGCGCCGCGCGAGGGAAGAAAAACTTTCTTTATCGGAGCAAAAATTGGAGCAAGGCGATGATCGCCAATCCATTGTGTTCGATAAAACTTTACCGAGAGAGGACAAAGTTGTATATATACTTTTCTGCTGTTTTTACGTACCTAGACCCGAGTGAATAGCTTCGTTATTTTCGCGTGTTATAAACCGGAGAGTAGCTCGCGTAAGTATATTTGCGCGTGTTATTAAATGGCGTTCGTTACGTAGAGTCGAGGATATATACTTGCACTAATTATGCGATATCGTCCTATTACGCGCAAATAATTATTAAGAAATGCATTCAAAGGTGGATATCTCATCAAACTTTATTATCGCCTCCTGCATGCACGACTATAATTATAGGTAACCGATCTGGTAGAAAATTAACGATATTTTATCGTTGATGCGTTAATTAAATGGAAGCTTTGTTATCAAAAATGAATTAGTATAACAATAATACAATAGTTAGGTAAATACGTAATATAAATTATGATTAAAATTTCTACCAGGATATACCCCTAATTTCACTCATGCAACTTCGCACAAACCTCGCCTTATACAAAATCACATCCATAAAATCCGACCTCCGCCGATACACTCCGCGACCCATCCGTCTTCCTTAATCGAGCGACTCGAGCAATTATCCGTCGGGCGCCTCTTTCTCCCTCTTCGCGAGATTAATTCATTAAAGTTAATAGCCCTCGGCGGCCGATGACGCGCGTCCGCGTGATCGAAAAACGAGCCGAGCCCCACGTCGCTCTTTTTTGTCGATGGCGCGTCTTTCTTTTCTTATTAGAAGAAAGGGGAGGTCCCTCGAGATGGTTAAGGTCAGGGGTAACCGGATGGATTGTTCAATGGGATGGTTAAGGTAATGGTTTGATTTGAGAAGACGAAAGGTTGGAGAAGTTTCGGGGGAACGTGGCAGACAGTTTGATTGAAAGTAGAATACTATATACACCTATACGTTAAAAAGGTTAATGTTATTTTAGATTACGTTTATTTTTCATAATTAAGTGATTATTTTTACATGTAATAAAATATCTTGAATAGCTAACAAAATTTTCTATTCGTGACTTCAAAATTACTTTCTAGTCATAACTTATCCGGCATAATAATTCCAACAAGCTTTTTATAAAAAAGAAATCCCATATAACTACACTTTCCGTACTACAAAATCCGCTCTTACACTGTACTTCACCCCACCATCAACTCCCATTAGCCTAAAAAAAAAAGAAAAAAAACCACAACCACACCAGTGCGATTATCTACCGCGATTATAGCCACTCTCTCGTCACGCGTCGCGTCGTGGAAGTTCGTCTCGTTTCTTCCGTTTAATTTCCTCGCCCGCGCGCGAGGTAACACGATCTCACCGCGCTGACAAGGCTTTTTTATCGATATTAGATCCCTGTTAAGTGCGAGTAGATTAATTGTAAATTAATTTAGAGAGGGGCCGGGTTAAAAGTGATTTCGCGCGAATGTGCGTGCGGATAATGGGGATGAATTGGAAGTGGAAGAACGAAGTATGCTGCTTTTTGGGTCTTGTTACCGCGAAGTTACCAAGGTGGTTTTAGAGGTAGTAGACATTATCTTGCAGTAAGAATTAAAGTAGACCGAAAATTTATAAGCACGATTATACGCGCGAAAAATAAAATTCTAAATTATTAATTATACCTATATCGTTAATTTCATAAAAAGATAAAGTATTATAAACAGTCGTAAAACGTCAATGTAAACCACCAATTAACGCTATCGAGAATTTCATAACTCCAACAACAACAATTACGCCACCAAACCAATAACAAGAACCGTCACTACGAGCGTATCGCGAAACAATCATCTCCCCGCACTTTGACCCTCAATTTCCCCACATAATCAGCAACTTCCAACAACATTCCCTCTCTCGAAAAAGAAAATCTCTCGCTCAATTACCTCCCCAACTCCCAACTGCGTATAATAATATATCCGCTTTGTTTATTAGCCGCGGCGACTGAACTTTCCCCCCTCCTATACACACGAGAGTAGCCCCGCGCCGCACGCGCGTTTGACCGCTCAAAGGCGCCGGCGCTAATTGTGTTCGGCGCGAAATCTCAAACTCCACGGAGAGCTAGCTCTCTTGGAACTAAGTGCGAACTTGGAGTATAGAGTGTATGTTCGTCGGTCCGGTGCATTTTTTTCGATGTTTTTGAGAAAGGAGAGGTATAACTTTCGAGAGAGAGCGAGTGTATGGCAAGGAGACTTTGGATTTAATTAAAGTTCCGGGGTGGTTGAGGGTAGCTCTGTGTGTGTGACGGAGTTTGGGGTTAAGGTTTTGGTTGTGATGGGACGGATTTTTCGGTTGTTTATAAGATGTGAATAAAGCGGTACATATTGGTTTGACATTATCGTATATGGAGAAAACAAATGTTTACACATATCGGATAAAGACCGCGATAATCGTTCAAATGACTATTCACCTATGACTAGTGAATGAACTTCACGGATCTATATAGTATATATAACGACGGGTAAAAAAACGTAACGGAGATATAAAAAACAAAACTACCGCCGTAAAGATAATCAATGCTAGCTATAAAAATCTCATGTTTCCTCGTTAGCGTCAATCAGTGTGTATTGACCTTTGAGATTAAAAAACCATTAAAACATCAAGCCAACAGCCAACAACATTATCACACCGACGTAAATGCGCGCGCGTTATATCACCGGAGATCAATTCACCAGCGCTCTCTGTTACGTCTCGCACGCGCTTATTTGCATAATTCGCCACCTCCCAATCTGTTTAAACAATAATAATGATCGTTTGAGCAGGCGGCGTCTATTATACCATATATCAAATTGCAAATGAAAGCTCGGGCCGCGTATATGTCAAAATCACAGCGTGTATTATGTATACTTCTACATTTGATATGATGCAATATTTGTGAATTTTGTTTGTAGAGTATTTTAAACAATGGAAAAAATAAATAAATTAAAAGTTTGTGAATGACGTTGTGAATTGGGCATCAACTTCTATATAATTTTTTCAAAGCTTTTTGTAAAACGATTTCAACTTGTGGGGCTAATAAACTAGAAACTCACCACAATGCATACTTTCGTTTATTTTCTGCTATATATACCAAAGCGAATAATAATTATAAAAGCAATTTGCATTGTCCTCACTATACGCACCATTTCAAAACCGTGTCATCGAACCACTCGCACCCAAAGCAACCACGCCAAACTCTCCCCGCCAAAAATAAATCAATTCGAAAAACCCCACACTGCATCTCTCCCTCTTAGCCAATTTAAAACGTACATCACGCACTCATTGACTCTCCTTACATCCTCTCTTTCTCTCAACACAGCCGGCTAGCTCGCTCGCGCTCGATTATGCCGCTCACGGCGGGTAATTGCGCGCGTACACGCGCGTCTCGGTCCATTTGCCGACTCTGCTTTTCGCATAGCGACAAGAGAGAGAGAAAAAATGCGGTAAATTAAATGCACGGCAACAGGTTTTCGGCCGCGACTTTTTCTCCTCGCGTGCCCATGCGTGCATGCGTGTGCACGGATTATTAATGAGCCGGGATCGGGGCGGGGAAGGTTGAAAAATTATCGATAAAAGTCCGCGTTGAAATGCTGCTCTGAACTTGATTTCTTATGTAGGTATACTTACGAGGTGGCGCTGGTGTATATATGTATCTTGAAAGACCGAAAAACCATTAAACGAGATATAAAGTGTGTGTGTGTGTTATTTATGAGATGAATTTTCGAGCTTTGTATGTAATTAGGCGCGTGACGCAACTGTATATACGTTCTTGAACGTGACACTAGCAAGACTGTAAATTACAGCTTTATGTGTATATATGAGCAAATTCCAGAAACTTTTAAAATTTTATGTAACTCAAAAATTTTAGATTTAAAAGGCTTTAACTCAAGTTCTTTACGAAGCACATGACTGAACCAAAAAAAGAAAATGTTTATTTATCAACAGAGTAATAAAAAAGCGTCCAATTTAATGGTAAAGAAAGACTTTTTTTCTTTTTTTGTTCAGTCATGTGCTTCGTAAAGAGCTTGAGTTACAGCCTTTTGAATATCTAAAAATTGTTGAGTTACATCAAATTTTAAAAGTTTCTGGGATACGTGTCAAAGCTATGTATCCTGCAAATATCCCGAATAATTTCATCATATTATATTATACGGAAAGAAAAAGCTGCACGCGACGAACAAAGCAGTCCCAAATCCCTCGGGCATTAGCATATAAGTACCAATCGCGCGCTCGATGTCGAAACGGCGCGAGCGCGCGCGATCGATAAGATCGAAGGAGATTGGTATGTGTGCAGGCGATCGGATAAGCGCCACCCGCGAATATATGCACGATAAGGGGAAAATTCTTGAGAGTCACGTTCGGCCGATCGCGCACGTTCTATACCGCGTTATGTCACTGACGCGTGCGTGTATCCCATCTGTTGTTAGTGCATAATAAACTTTTTATTAATACGCGGCGAGGGGACGATGATGGGAACGCTTTATTATAGTTTTTTTTTATTCTTCTTCGCGATCTGTGGGAATAACATGAACGCGCGTGAATTATGTACGTGTTTCGACACTATATACGAGAGATACGCGCGCCGTTATCGAAGACAATATTCCGAGCCGATCAGTTTTGTAATTTAAAGGCGCAGAGCGCGCGAAAAACAGATTTCGAAATCGGTATTATGATTCCATATATTGTCGTAGAACGGCTGTTTTTTAGTTGTGAAATATGAGAGCATCCGTGGTCTCGTTCGTAACAGAAATATTTGATCTGACGTTGAATTTGGAAAAGCTGGGCACTTGTTTAAAGAGCAATAAAAAGCTGAATAATTGAGACTGAGGGATCTATATATAGCGAGCTATATCTCTATGTCGTGCAAACATTTTAACAGCTGACATGAGGCGAAGCCGTGTCAATTGATTGTGTCACTTGAATATTTCAGTTGATCCCAATAAAGCTTGTGTAATTGGTAAGAAAGTTATATAGAAAGCAAAAATCTTTTATGTCTTCTAACAAAATGATAGAACACGTTAAAAGTAATTCGTATGGTCATTAAAATATTAATGTACGAAAAGATATACACCAGTTCATATACGTTTCGATAACCATCAAAGATATTAAATTGAACTTATAGAAAGGCAACCAAACTAATCTGTCCAATACAATCATGAATACAAAAAATTGAAAGAAACCAATGTACCAAAAAGTTCTTAAACATCTCACACTCTTCCACATCCAGTCTCTCACAACCCTAAATCTCCCGAATGAAAAAGAAACTCACTGCGGGAAAACATGGCCGGTGTGCTTGACGTTCGTGTGCACAAAGTCGTTCTCGCTGGGCCTCTTCTGGACGCGCCTCTGATGGACCTCTTGGGTTTTCTTCTCAACCATCGGCATCTTGACACCTCTTTTGTTATATACTGTTTTTTACCTCAACGAGAAAAGAACCGTTTACGTCTATCTGTTTGTACAACGTACAAATCTATATATCCGTCAATCGTTATGTATATATACTTCTCACTGTGAACTGCGCGCGTGCGAGTCTCGTGTGTATCTTGTCCGGAGGCTGGCAGGCCGCTTGGCTTTATAGGCCAGCGGGGACCGCGGCTGGTGGGAAGCCCCCCGCGGCTGCCAGCCAATCGCAGCGCGAGACCGGGCGGCCCCCGAGCGAGAGAGCTTTAGAGTGCGCGTCGATTGTCGGGGGGGAGAGCTGCGTGTTTTGTGTTTGATAAGGATGATGGCGAGCGAGGGAGAGAGAGGACGTTGGAGCGCTGAAGTACAACGACTCGGGCTTTTTAATAATAATAAAGTTGCTGTGGATGTGAGTAAAGGGTGATAAACGTTGGTTTTACGTGTTTATTGTGGTAGAAATATGTTAATTGTAGAAGGAAAGTCAAATATAGACGGGTTTTCTGATAGTTCGTTGTGCTTTTGTGGTTTGAGAGGTCAAGAACAAACGAATAGGAATATAAAGCCGGCTCATTGTGTGAAGTGCTGTTTATTTATGAACAGTCATTTGTTTAAGCATATATAGATGATCATTTAATGGTATTATTAAATTTTCCTTATAACAATAATTGCCGGTTTAATTATAAATATTTATTCGATACAACGCACTATTTTTTAAGAGCTTTATTTAATTAATAATCTTTTGTATAATAAACTTACATTATTTTTTTTTTAACCTAATAATGCGAATTTCATCGTACTATTTAATCAAGTGCCAATGCAATGCGTATATTATATCGTATGTATAGATTGGGCTATAAAATTTTTACTGCATTTTCACTTCTTCGAGTATAATATGTAGACAGAGTGAACCGCGGAAAAAGCGTATTTACTTTTCAAAAGTAGTTTAGAAACTACTCTGCCGTGCGTTTAAAGTCCCGGTAATAGTGAAACACTTGTGCAAATTCTGATGATAAAATTGCCTTTTATTATCTCAACCTACAACCTACATCGGCTCTATACTTGAGTAATAAAATTCTTTGATTTCCTAGAGTATAATATTGCATATTATAAGCTACAATAATTATTTATAAAATAATTTTTTTTTTTAATCGAGACAACAATAATACTCTGTTTTAAAACTTCTGCTTATATATTAACAAAACAAATATTATTAACAAGGAAAACGTCAAAACAAAATTCCCCGCCAATGACTTTAAAAAAAACACACCGAGTGTCCCACATTTAATGAAATTCCTCAGACACCTGCAGGAACGAGTGTAAAACTACGTGAAAGTTTCCGTGGAAAGATATATATCTTTAGATATGTACAGGCTGAGGAGAGTGCATCCGAGAAACAAAAGAAACAGCGCCAGTCGCTCGCGCATATAATGTGCGAGGCGCATGGAAGATGCACGCGAGAGAAAGAGAGAATCCAGCGCGCGAAGGAAAAATCGGCATTCCGGCAAAATTGCGCGCCGGCTGCAGTTGTTGCACTCGCTGCACGCGAGAGAGAGAGAGAGAAGTTCCGAAAAGATTATACGGTACTCGCGGAACGAGCGGCGAGCTGGTTCTTCGAAAATGTCTGTAGATTGTAGAGGGAGAGAGAGAGAAGATGAGGATAGTATATCACGCTATTTTCTGTAATAGTTGGGATGGGTGATGGTTTGTGCGAAGTACAGAGTACGAGGATTTATTATTTTCTTTTAATTGTTCATGTGCAAAATACACTACACGATTTTCATAAAAATCTACATATATAAGTTTATAATGAGGACTGTTGTGTATATCATTGAAACAGTCGATAATCCATCACCTCAACGATTTGTTCACTCACCGCTGACATACTAATAACATTACAATAATCAAATTCAATCCGCGCATTCAATTACCATTCAGCTAAACTTCTCTATCCCTATCCGTATCAATCCACACTAGCCTCTCCGGCAAAAAATTTATCAACATTTCGCAATGATGCAACACCGAAGATTTCTGACGCGCGCGTGTAAGCGCAAGATGCAATTCGACTGCGATCGAGATCATACGCTGCTCGTAATATATGTACAAGTGTCGAATTGAGTTATCGAGTGGAAAGTTTGAACATTTTCAATTATATTATCGGGCGAGACTGAACGAATGACTGCGTCACGTGCCGAGTCGGCAGACGGCATACATGCGTGTGGAAGTCACGTGTGCAGAAAGAGATTCAACAACGGGGTCGTCGAAATTATTGCTGTGAGAAGAGAAATTTTTCGAAATTTTTATACTCTTAACTTTTTTTGTTTCTTAATTGTGGTGAAAGTATTTTAAGGTTCGAGAATGGCACGATATTTCATCGAAATATTGAACTATTATTTAAAAAAAACATATATACGATTGAGTCGATAATTCTTTACATAACGCATGTCAGTTCAAACAGCCTCCGCGCGTTCCCCACCTCAAATCGGCCAACGATTTGTTTACCAACGTACTTTTTCTTATCCGCCGCGAGATCTAATCTCCTTTGCATTTTCAGCGCGGCTGCGAGGACAAGAACAAAAAATGCCCATAATCATAGCCGCCGAATGAATAATTATTGAAGACGCCGGCATTTTTGTCTCGCACAGTAGCTAATTAGCGCAAATCTGTCGGGGCGAAAATTACGTTATGCGCATGTCCTCAAGGACGAGGAGTTGTTAAATATGCGGTTCCAGAAACTTCCGTAACGATGATTTTTTTTTTTCATTCGCTAATCTAGAAAGAAACGTTGGAAATTGTGTTCGAATGGTCCTGTCCCTACGGAAAATCCCCTATCGAATTTCACAACTCATATATGTATATACCCCAACTTCCCAACAACAACATACATTCTACGTCAACGGCTCGCGCTAGATCCGCCGTCCCATTAAGCAACTCTCGTCTATTTCCACACGCTCTTACATTGTTTTCACACTCGGATGATAAAGGGAAAAAACGTAAGCAGCCCAAGACGCGCGCGTTATCATCTGTATATTTGTGTTTTCGTCAAGTATGGAAGTGGCGAGTAAGTATATGATGTTTATGCGATTCGCCACTGTCGTCTCTTTCTCTTCGGTGGATGTGTGATAGCGCGCGATCATGTGCTGACGTTTGAAGAGAGGGGATATGCCGGAAATGAGAGATTCTTGGTAAATACAGCATGGATCTGGTGGCGAAAATTTGTTTTCGTGAGAATAGAGGGAGTTTGAGATGGAGTTGCCAAAAAATAAGAGAGCCGTGTAAATATTTTGATGACTATGTAGGTTTTAAATGCAAAATTGCTTTATTTTATCTTGATATAGTGAGAAGCACGGTGTGCATCTTTTTATATTAAATATTGATGTAATTTGTAATGCATCGATACTTTTTAAATTTTGATTTTATTCAATCTAAAATTTTTAATAAAATTAATAAAAATAAAATAGTATAAGACTTTTCATTTAAATATACAACTCCAAGGTATTTTATATACGAATAAACGTGGAATAATAACAATTATAGATTTAGCCAGATAATAAAAGTTAAGATCTGTGACGCTTTTCTGGACTGGTGAACATGACTGCGAAATCGAGATAATGGTCGATGTAAAAATATGTTTATTATGTAGCTAAGTATGGCAGAGATATTTGAAGTCTTTAATGACATCATTTATTTTTCTTCAGATAAACTATTATATTTAAGAGATTCATTAAAACCTTTGAAATATAGTACATGCATTCAACCATTTGGGTCACGTATAAATTGAGTTTTATCATCAAAAAATCATTTTTGTACGTGTTTGGTTATTTAATGAACGTTAATAAATTATTTATTTTATTTATTTTTTTATCCATTACTTTATGTGGTGTAGCAGAAGCATGTCAAAAGTCACGTTTCACTTGGGCATTGGTTTTGTTTAATATAGGATACACGTATCATTTTTCAAACACAAAAGATAAAAGTGATCAATACTTTAGCGGTATCTTGGCCCTTTTATCAGATACTAAACTAGCTGAAATTTAAATTTCTCGAGTATAATTATTGCAACTATATGATATGAAAGGAGTAATTGTTAAATTAAAAATAATATAAAAGATTTTCAAGATAAATCTTCTATTTTAATTTACAATATTCACCAACAAGTCCTAAAATAGCAGTAAGTTTATTTAGCTCAAACAAAAATTAATTTAAGTCAAATAATTACAGTCGACATAAGTAATAATTTTAATTATAAAGTCAAATAATACTTTTGAATAATGTTTAAAAAGCTTAAATATTATTAACTATTTATTTTAAATAAAGTAAAGAGAGACTTGATTGAATTTTTAATAACAAATTTCAATATGAATGTAACATTTTATTTTAATTTAAGAAAAAATATAAAATATTAATGTTCATACACTATTATTAAGTAGTTCCCAAAATTTTTGATTGAACTGTATATAAAATATATATGAGTAAAATAATACCTGCTAGTAAATGCACATATATACATACATACATCCACTGGCTTCTAACAAACCAAAATTCATTAAAACTTCATAATCGAAAAATTTTGCCGATACAAAGCCTTGGAAGCAAAATGTTTTGATAAAATAACAACGAAAGCCGGATTTAAAGATTAGCATTGTAATATCGTATTTATACAAAGATTAATCAATGTGCGGAAAAATAGTATAGGAAGATAGTATAGGAAAATTTTACCCGATCCCAGAAAAATTTCCTCTGATACACACGAATACACGCATTTTTCTTGCATTGATAAGAATACTCTATATACTTTGTGATAATACATGATGAACGATGGAAAAAGAATGTCTGTAAAATCTGTATCAAGGAATAATGGCCGGAAATCTTGCTTGGTAGGGAAGCTACAGTAAATAGTACATTGAGCAATAAGGAGAGAAAATAAGCTATTTCTAGCGAGGGTGAGGTGTACCTCATGAGAGTCTGAAATAGCTTTTCTTCCCGTGTTACACACCGTACTTTTTTTAACGAAGGCACGACAGGACCTTTTTTACGTGTGGGAGTCGGAGAGAGGATTGGGCATTTCGAGTCGAACACAAAGCAGTTAAAAATCAAATCAATTTGAAATGTCAAAAAATATAGACTATTAAATATACAATGGGGTCTATTACTCCGCTAGGGACGCTGGCAAGCACATGGGGGTAAACCATTATTTTTGTATATCTATATATTATAGATGCGCACGCAACTACAATATATAGATATACAAAAATAATGGTTTACCCCCATGTACTTGCCAGCGTCCCTAGCGGAGTAATAGACCCCATTAAATTTGAATTACATTTATTTATTCGAAAATACATATTAAAAAAAGTATGCAGCACGATACCGACACAGACGCGCAAAGCACATAGAAACCATCCAGATGATACTCTGTTTCGAATATTCGGAAATTACCTCT
>UXGD01002885.1:0-23166 GCA_900474315.1 Torymus auratus | reverse complement strand
ACATGAAAAAAGTCAATTTTGCAGTCATTAATTTTAAGTTATTAAGTATGTTGAAAGTAGAAAATACTAGGTACATTCAGACGCGAATTTAAACCACTTTGAGTCGGATTTCCTTTTTAATTATTACAACGGTTAAAGAGTCTGCTTCATTTAAATTAAAGAACTTTTAATACTGCAAACGTGTGTTCAAGTTTTATGTACCACTTTATTTTAGGTTTATTTAACTATAAACCTTTCTTTTTAATTTCAAATGTGTGTGATTTGATATTCTATATTTTACTAAATGAACTGTGTTTTGTCAAATATTCCTTGGTCCATTATTTGCATAATATGCGCAATCAAAAACAAAATTTAGAAAAATGTCAAAAGAAACGAAAATAGATTTTTTCCACTGCCATCTCTTTATAATCTACGTTTGAGGGATGGCAGTAGCTTACGCCCTCCGAAATGCCATTTTTCCAAAAATCATTTTGAAACTTTTGAGACCTTATTCTGATTTATTACTAATTTCAAAATCGTTTTTAAAAAAATCTAATTTTGAAAATTCAATACTATATACTTAAGGACTCCCCGGCTCCCTGCTCACCGCGCATCTCCTCGCGTAGCCTACGAACTTGGCGTTCTGTTTACGTTTTGACTTAAGTACTTCTTTCCCAAATGCGTGACGAGCGACCAAGATCCCTCTGAGTTTTTATTCTCTGATTATTTTTCTACTCAAATAAAGATTTTTTAAACTTTTTATGTTCAGACAACATAACCTCAATCTTCCGTAAGAGTCTATGTTTAAAACTCGTTTTTCAAAAATTATTTTCTAAAAAAAATGTAATTTTCTTTTAACTTAAGAAATAACATATAAAAATTCTAAATTGTTAGCGGTTTTGTTGCTAAAGGTAGGAGAGTTCTTAATGCCATTTTGGAGGGCGCGAAAGAACGCTTTTATCTAAAATTTTTGTTTTGATGCGATATAAAAACTAAAATCTAGTTGTCGGTAAAGTAGAGATTTACCTCTACTGGCTCACTAGACTGCAACATTACCACGGATAAAAATAAAACAAAAAATTTAGTGACACTGAAATCCTCATCAGGAAAACATACGCACGAACCAAATCAACGTGAACGCATCCCATACTCACCGCACGAACGTACCGTCCAGCGACCTCGGTACCCGCGGCTAATGGCCACCAGGCCCTGGCGCGCTGCGCCCTGAAGAGGCTGAGCCGCGGTGCCGCGGGTTCGAGTAGTTTGAGGCCACAGTTGCGCGCGTTGTGGCTGCCGCGCGGCATACTCGCCAAGTCCAGGCTCAGCGCACCTGTAGCAAGACACAAAGGGATATGGGGAGAGTGGAAGGGCTCTTCGGTTAATTATAGTAAGGATGGTGCTTGAGAGATGTACATAGGTGTGCGAGCATGTGTGCGTAAAGTGCAGATGAAGGGTAGGTTGGAGAGGAAGGAAGTTGAAGGGTTTTGGGAGGTGCAGTGGGTGGTGTGCCAGAAATTATTGATTTTTGGTAATTGAAGGGGTGATTGTCTTTTGATGGTTTGGAGTGGCTTTAGTTTGACGCGGTTTAACTTGCAGTGCTGAATAACTATTATATACTTTATTGTAATTAAATTTTTTTTTATTATATTTGGGAATTCAATAAATGTATTTTCAATGTTGATTTTTATGGAAAATACAGTTTTATTACGATTGTATCAGTAAGTGTAATAATAGTAAGTAATGTTGATGATCGGTCTAAGCTTAGTTGCGCTATCAAACAAAATGCTAGTACAGTTTACCATGAATTAAGATACATCCATCATTGTCATAGTTGCATTCGTTTACGAATACAATAATTACAGTACTATAATTACAGATGCTCATGAATAAAATAATGACAATTTGATAGCTAACTGTTTTTCGACTCCCCCCTAAAAGTTCAAGCCATTTTCTTGTTTCTATTTCGGTGTCTACATAATTATTTCACGTGACACAATTTACGAGGACAATAACCTCTATCTTAATCTTGTTTGTATCTATGTAAAGTATCTCTGGTCAATTAAGGAATTAATCGCTTTTACATTTCCATGGAAGGCTTTAATCTTTATTACCAATTACTTAAGCTATTATTCAATCAAATTATGAAGAATGATGGTACAATGACGAATATAAAGCATAATTAATATAACCACGTAATTAAAAGAGTGAACGATGGAAATTAAAAGACGTTTCTATGTTTCATACAATATCGTTAAAAATGATATCTTACCGTTAAAATGTTATAAGTATTTGTAATTTCATGATAAATTAAAAATTGTAAGATAGATTTTTCGATTCAATTTGAATGCTACGTCTATCTTTCTAACTCTATTAGTATCTAGATCTTTCTTACTTGTTTATGTCCTTTTCAGCTACTTCGTATTAAACATAACAAAAGGTTTACAGTACCGCACTAAATTCTGCCCTGGTTGCTCCAAACTCATTCATAATCAACTTCCATCTTAAGATTAAAAAAAAAAAAAAATCCACCACCATCAACATTACCCGTAAAGAAAAATTAATGCTCATCCTCTCAAAACAATGAACAACGACTTTAATAACATCGCAGCCACCAAGACCATCGTTAAAAATTCACGGGTGAGAAAACCCTCATCATTACCGAGAAAATCGTCCTTGGAAAAGTGATCGCTGTCCCACACCTGTACGTTCAGCTTGCAGGGCATCTTCTGCTCTGTATAATCCCTGGCAAAGACCGAGCTCTTCCTCTTCACAATCATCATGCGTTCGCCACGCGCCCAAGTGAACCGGAACACGAACCGCCAGTTGAAGTTGCCCTCGCCCGTCAGCGAATTGTAGTGCACGTCCGTACGCTGTGTGTCCTCCGGTGTGATCCACCTAAATATACACATACACGTTACGATATGTACGAATATATACATAAGAATAGTTTCGTATGTACACGTACCCCTTGACGTAGATGTCGGAGCACTTTTCGCCGGTGAGGAATTGATTGTCGACGAGGGGCACGTCTTCCGTATTCCAGACGGTCACGCGAAGCTCGTACTCCTCAGGCGCCTGCGGACTGATATCGATCGCCGGCTTCGCGGGCAGCTCGTCGATGGGGAACATGTCGATCCACATTTCCAGTCGGCCCTAAGCGCGAATGTGTGTCACGGTGGTTCTGGCTTGGGTGTTAATTAAAAGTTCCGTGATTTCGCGGGAGAATGAGTGATTGGCAATGCGGGACTATTGTTAGCGATTATGGGTGGCGCGATGCGTATGTGATTAGCTTTGGTGTATCGCGAGAACGTTGTTAGGTTGTGCCACTTGTAATTATTATTTATGCGGAAAAAAGAAAATAATTGGAATTTAATTAAGTACTGATGAATTCCATCATTGAATAAATTCTGAAGAGGGATCGGTACATATATTTTTCTAATAAAAATTAATTCAATCTCTATAGAATTCGTGATGTTCATTATTCTTCGTATTATTCGAAATTCATTTATGCTCTACATGTCCAATGTCAATTCATTATTAAAATCGATATATTTAATATCGTGATATTTTTTTCTGCATAAATAATTTTAAAATTCAAAAATGAAAGAAATTGGAAACGTGTTGTTGACTACTTTAAAAGTAGTTTCAAATTAACAAACTTCAGTATCCGTCTATCATAATATCAAGAATCGTCCATCACAACATTACGTAAATAATACTTTTAAAAATCAAATCACGTACTTAATGAACTTTTATGATTACAAACTAATAAAATCCGAGATTTTCCAGACCAAGAGATGGATGGAACAAAGTTGCTGAACTTCTTGATTCAAGGTGTACGTACATTTTCTTACAAAGTTGTTAAGTCAGGATGATCTATTAGGCGCATATCATAAATCTACTCTGGTAGTGACAAAACGATCGTCAACCGTAATGTTATTAAATGATCAGACTGTTGGCTCATTAATTACCATAACAATGTGATTATGAAAGATTAGCAAATGTAAAATGCCATCGTCTTTTTTATCATTATTTTTTCAGTCATAAAAGCAATGCGTAGTCATTCCCTTCATTAAAGTGTTTTAAATTATGGTCCAATCATTTATGCTAGTTAATAAAAAGCAGGTTAATTTTAAAATTCAAGCACAAAAAAGATTCAATGGAATGACTCGAAATTTGAATAATCAATTCCACATGTAAAAAACAGTAATATTAAACATAAATGAAGCAACGATGCTACTACTCCATCCCCTCAATTCATCTTGCTTGCACATATTATACACATATTTAAGATCATTATCTAAATTCTCATTAGAAATCAAATCACGCACTTGACCTGCTCTTTACTCACAATTTAGCTAGGAAATATTCCTAAAATACTGTCAAACTATTTCAAAGCACTCGTACGCCTCTTACATCCAACGCTCTTTACCAGGAACATCCCTGTTAAAACGTCTCATTAAACACACGACGATGACGTCGAGTTACATCACGAACCTGTTCCAGGCCAGGACGCTTGGCGTTGAAGAGGGGTCGTCTTTCGATGTGCTCAGGCACGAGGGCGCAGCCGCAGACTGGGAAATCGGACCAGCGGTGCAGCACGCTCAACGCCATGTGTTCCTCACGATCTAGGGGGAGAGTGACAGGTTTATACGGTGGGTGGAAAAATGTAATAAGGTGGAGGGTGGAGAGCGGTTTCGTTTGGGCGGGATGGATTGACGATGGAAATTGAAAATATTGTTTTTGTGTTATATAAGTGGATGGCTGGTTTAGGAGTAAAAATGATTTGTAGCTAAATATGTGAAGTATTAAAAGTTTTATACGATGTAGTTTGTAGCGTTCATTCGTAATGTGGAAATAAGAATCGGATCTAGCTGACTAATTAAAGTATCCGAACATGATTTTATCAACAGTTCAAGTATCAAGACATCTTAGAAATCATATACCTAGATCCTTTCAAAGTTATATTACCTAAATTAAACTTCTAAATATCAGGACGTCTCAGATCTACAAAACATTCATAAAATGTCCAACTTCAGTTACATTAATCTCATTATATTCTTACAACACTGATCACAAATCAACCCGAACCTACTTCATCCTCAGTCGCGCCCGACCAATGAAACTTCTTCCCCGCTATCTTCACGTTATCCTGCCAATATTCGGGCAGTGGCAGGTTGTTCCTCCTGCACAGTTGTTGGAGAATCAGACTAGGCTTTTCACGATCGCGCCACACGTTGTAACCACTAGTGGAAAAAGCTCGAGCTAGACCGCAATGCGCTCTGTGACGGCTGTAGAAGCGGTTCTCGATGTCCACGCGCGTTTCGCCGATGAGGTCGTCTGATGTCGTAGCGTCGTAGTCCCAGACTTGGATCAGCAGGGTGTGGTCCTTAGGGAAGGATGCTTCCATTTCGAAGACTCTGAGGGTGCAAGGGTAAGGAGTTGGATGAGATTGTTAAACGTAGGTGGTGATAATAAGATCTCTAAAAAGATGGGTTTTGATATAGTTAGTTGAATTAATGCAGAGTGCTTGGAACTTTTAGGATGTAGATACCCATTTTTTTATTAAAAACATATATTTTGATTTAAAGACGCAGACCTTAAAGATTTCATTTTGCTAAAAATAGCATACCAGAAGCTACCTAGATTGAAATTCAGAAAAAAAATTTTGAAAAAAAAATTGGCTTCTTTGTCAAGTGAGAAGACGTCGATCGATTCTCAATGAGTGCTTCACTAGAATCGCTCTACTGCTATGCTCTCCTCCCTCCCCACGAGACCAAGTGCAAAATTTCATCAGTCTTTTATTAAACTTTCTTTTCAAAAAAAGTCGAGAGAAAATTCCTTTATTAAAACTCCTTTTTTTGTTTTATCAAAATCATAATATAGATCTCGCTAAGTGAATTTCACTTTCAACCCCTGCAGGAAAGAAAAAAATCTTAAAATTAACGAAAGTGCATCGCCCCATTTCTAAACGCTCGAAAAGTCTCAATTTCCATGCGACCCTAAATACCCCCATTCATTACTCAAAACACCCTCGCTCACTAGAAATCCCTTAAAACTCCTTGGCCGCTTCAATAACCGCTTCTCCCTCGCTCTCGCGAAACTGTTATAACCAAACGGAATCCCCTAATTCCCTCCACTTTTGCATGAGGACAACGGGGCCCATTCTCTTCTCGCAGGCTCGCGATGGAGAGAAAATCGTACCTCGTCAGGGGCTCGGCATTGTCCTCGTAGCCGGCGAAATTAGCTTTTCGAAGCCCATTGAAATTCCTTCGTGCACGCGAGAGAGGGAGAGAGAGAGAAACGACTAATCGCAATCTCGCTCGCGGCGCGTCCCCTCGTCGGTCGTAATTGTTTCATCGCGGGAAAGGGGCGGAAAGGAGGAGAGGCTTAATTAAATGTAGCTTTATTTTAATTAGCTTGCTCTGCATGCAGCTGCACTTCTCTGATGTCTTTGCGTTCTTAAAAGTGTCGTGTTGCATTGCAAACGTATAATTATAATGATCGAGATGAAGTTGCTGGTTGGGTTTTGTAAAAGTTGGTCGTTACTGGTTGCATATTATAACGCCAGAAGCAGAGAATTTCTAACGATTGGGTAAGAATTAATAATAGCAATTATTAGAGAGTAAAAAAGCTATGTAATGAAAAATATTAATATTTATTTTAGAGTAAGGAAACGATATTTTTACATTTTATTTAGAATGAGTTTTTTTCTTATTTTCTTGTAAACGTTCATAGCAGTTTTAATTGGAAAAAGAAACTGGAACGACAACTCGTTATAAGTGGGTTACATTACGGACTTATCGATGTCGTCATCTTAACTGGTCACGTGCATTTTCCCTTTCGAAGTAGTAACTGCATGCGCAGCGTGTGTTACAGCGAAAGCTACTTGAATTTCGCTGTGGCTTTTCGTAAAAAGTTTTAGCTTGCATACTATTTTATTAAACCATTTAAATATTTTAAAGCGATAATACAGTTTATTTTATAAAATTTGATAATTTTACAATTTAATGTGAAATAATATTCATCGAATTGGCGAATTTATAAATAATACAGATTTTGAAATCTTACGCGTCATTATTATCTGCGATATACCTATTTTTTGTAAACTTTTCTGTATTACTATAGAATTTACATGTACTTTATTCGTAATAATGATAATATATTATTCTGTTAAAGACAACTTTTATTCAAATGATGACACGCCATCTACACCAACCCCCTAACTCCACTAAATTTTTTTTTCATTTTGTCAAAAACGATACGCCCTACAGCGATACTACCAGCGTCACCGGATGGACACACGTGTGCCTACACGCTACAGTTGACCTTTCGACGGAAGATGTGTGCGGCTGCCGGTCGGTCGGACGATATCGACGCGGATCGACGGTTTGACGAGCGGGATGTTAGTTTTGCGGACGATTGGCCGCAGCGAATGACGACGACGATGTCGACGATTTATTAATGCGTTGCGGCTGTTAGCGTTTTAGGGCCGCGCGCGTGCGACGCTGTTTTCTGTATAAAGTCGGGTGGTATCATGGACGAAACTGTAGCACTATAGTTTACGAGGTTTTTGGAAAGTGTGTTTGCATTTAGCGAAGTAAAGAGATGAGTATTTTAGACTGAGGTTCTTTATGACTTTTGTGCTCTCAACTTGAAATTCAAGTAGAAATATCAAGTTGCTGATGTGGGAGCTCGTTGGGGATTAAGTTTGTAAAGATTAAATTTGCACGTATCACTAACAAGCCGCTGATAACATTAAAATAATAAGTAATTTAAATACCACCTAAAACATCGAATTTCGCAATTTACCTTAAAAAAATCTACGACTAAATCACCTCCCGAGCGATCCCCAGAATCCCCCTCAACCTATTCCAGTCCACATACAGCTTTAAACACTCAGAATCTCGTCGGTACTACCTCGATCCTCGCAAATCCACACGCTCTCACCATTTAAGAGCGACGCAGTAAAGCTTACCTGCCGAAGGTCGGATTAAGCTGATTCGCGACGTACTTCTTTCGGTCGTCGAAGCTGCTCCTACCGAGCTTAACCCGCAGGTACGGGTCGGCCTTGCCGCTCAACGGGTCGCTTGGCCGCAGGTTGATAGCTGTGCGAGAGAATGTGTGATCGTAACGTTGGAGGTAACGACGTACGACAGGGCCGGATAAGTAAATTTACGCGGTCCGCGGGTACAGCGGAAGAGGAGGATAAGGTGGAAGAATAACTTGGGGCGGGGAGGATTTGGTGGATGTTTAATTGTGGATTTTATGAATAAAGAGAATAGGAGGTTTTTGGTTTTTAGTTTAGTAATGGATTAATTTTAAGTTAAAAATAGTTGATTAATAGTTTTAAATGCGTAAAGAATATTTGGTTATTTTATATTCGAGGAGAATATATTTATTGGAATTTTGCGTTCTTTTCTGTTTGATCTAGAAATTCACAATTTTCACTGTATTTAAAAAAAATTTTTTTTTTTTAGAAAAAAAGTTGTAGTAGTAGAAAAATAGAAAATATTTCTATCTAGATCTATCTAGTTCTGTAAAATATTATTGAACTGAAAATCTATGTAAAATGTATATGGTATTTTAAAAGATTATTTAAAATAAGATATACATGTCACACAGAAAGGTCAAGGTCAGATAAAACATCTTGAAAATATTTATTGAACTGCTTTTTCAACAGATTCTGAAAGGTGATACTGAGGACCTTGGAATTCCCCGAAATGTGTGACTTGAAAATCGTGATATTAATATTCTAGATCAAAAAGACAATCATCTTGATATTATGTTTAATTTATAAATATTAAAACACTTTATTATTAGCCTAGCAAAGTATTTACTTCATTACCTTTGATGACGTAAACACGCACCAAAAGTTGTTGTGCCTCTTGTGACGGATATTCGGTGAGAAGGCCTTGGCTTGCGTTTTTTCCTACAAGGTTTACGCACTGTTCACCTTCCGGATGAGGCCAACGGTAAATAGCGATATATCCCTAAATAAAACAATGAAAAACATATACGCTTTATCTGCAGTTAAAATTATGTTTCTCATATTACAGTATTAGAATCGGCAAATAATTTTAAATAACTTTAAGTATTAAAATTATTATAAAGATAAATAAATCTCTAAACAAAATCAATCATTAATACATTTTCGCAATAAAAGGAAACCCCCAATTTAGCTTATTTTCAAAGATATTGGTTCCTTTATGCAATAAATTTTAACATCTAAATAAAATCACTTGTGATAACAAAACCATTCAGTAACCACCCCCTGATTCGCGTATCCGATACCACTGTTAACAAAACGCCACCCTATCATCGACTCCACCCCGAACTTCTCGAATTCATTGTCCTCTCTGTACTTAATTCCTGGAAGCGCGAAAACCGTCGTTAAGTCGATGGTTCTCCGAACAAACTATCCAGCTGTATATTACAATAATCCTCCGTGTGCGCGCACGCCCCTTAAAAGTTGTCGGGTACTTGCACGCGAAGAGGGAATATTCCGTTACTTTGAATCTGCCTGCGTAGCCAGAGTCGCCTTCCTCGTCCTCGACGCCTGTAGCTCTCTTGCCGCGTCTCAGCTCAAATGTTCGCAGTCGGTCCTGGAAATCCTCGAACTCTGGCTGCGATTCTAATTCTGCAGCGTATACCTGATTTCGAGAAAAATTATATTGGTGACTGATGAGGGATATTGAGGGATGATGTTTATTATTTTATATTTTTAGTCTGTTGAACAATATGATAATCTGTATTAGTGTTGTTTGAATTACCATATAAATAAAACGATTGAATGATTTTAAATTTTGTGGATATAGGAAATAATACATTTTAGAAAGGTCTTTTGCGTTGCAAAAAATTAAGTGCGAGATAGAGAAAAAATTTTAAGTTTCCTTTTACCTACAGAATTAATATGAAAGGTTTAAAATTAAATAATTTTTTCTTAATAAAAAAATCGTAAACATCTTTCTTGGTC
Organism: Torymus auratus; assembly: GCA_900474315.1. Lineage (NCBI taxonomy): Eukaryota > Metazoa > Arthropoda > Insecta > Hymenoptera > Torymidae > Torymus > Torymus auratus. Next base: position 13,211 of record UXGD01002885.1, on the reverse strand, counting down.
ATATTTCATATCGACAACGCCAAGGAATAATATTTTTGATCAAACCACTTCTGCCAAACAACGTCACTTTTTCAAACGGTTCCATAATAGTTTTGTACGATGTATAAGAAGCTTCATCGGATTTTAATTGTTGACGTGACCCGGAATCATTCTTGTATACGTACCTTGAAAGTTGCTAAACGTTTCTGCCACGGATGAGAACTTGGCACCAATCCGCGTTCTTTACTCTTCTCTTCCTGAAGGATATAAGGATCTACTTTATAAAGCGGAAGATTGAAGAAAGTTAAAGTAAAACATGGAAAAAAGTTTTATTGATTCGCTAGAAAAGAACTCATAAAAGTTTCAACTTTTGTAGTTTGAAATTTTAAAAAGAATTTGTCAAACATACACGATTGTTTTATAAAGTCTCATTTTATCTTAAGATTAATACTAGTATTATATATAAAGTTTTATCATCTACAAATATTATCTATACACATTATTCAATGTAAATTCCGCAATACGTCCGCGTACTATCTCATCCACGCGCCATTGTGTCTTGTGTGTACGAAGATTCATCTACCGCTCCTTATCCAGCCCCTATAATTCCCCCCCAGCGTCGCGAGCTATCCTCCCGAGCCCGTCTTTATCTGTCCCACGTCTGCTAAATAAAACCGGTCCGTATTCACCAAGCTTCTCCGTTCCTCAAGTTGACAAATTTCACGGCGAATGTGCGGATAACACTTCATTCTTACAATTGTATTACTTTGTGAGAAATACTTTTCGTTATCTCACGTAAGATCGTTAAAATTGATGGATAAAATTATTGATTTTTCTGTCTGTCAACATTATTCTGTGATGTCGACTGACAACTTGTCGTTTACCAGGCACATTGCATAAAATAAACAAAGCCATTACTCTTGTTTCCCAAATAATTAGAATTCAGGTTATATCAATACCCTATACATTATGATAATAAATATTTCCCTATACTTACAAGTCAGTAGGATAAAAGAAATCATAACTATTTACCAAATTGCCGGTTCTAAATTTATGGTAATCGTTTGAGTAATATCTTTCAAGTTGCATGACACACCGTGCTTCTTATAAAATATTCTGCATTTCTGGGTTCAGGTCAGAGCCGTAAATTATAACCACCAACGCTCGGAAATGTCACCTTACAAGTAATGGAAATACCGAAACAAATCAAATTCTTATCCCGATATACTTATAAACAGCCTCGTTTCACAAAAGTTTGTAAATTTGTCAACCACTTTATTGAACCACAACTTGTACTATTCCAGGTAAAATATATGTCTTACCCAACCTTAATCTTACTTTTTTCCCTATCAAACCTCCCCCCTTCACCGAAATTCATCCATCAACCTCTTAAAAATCGGCACCGAATTCCACTCCTGTATACGCTCGTATATTTCTTACCTCGAGCGAAGCGTAGTACTTGCTCCACCAGTCGTGCGATTCGTCCTTGTCGAGCGCACGGCTCGTTTCCATCGCTTCGTCGTCGTCGTCTTGCCCCTCGTACCCTCTGTTCCTCCTCCACCTACCCAGGAGTCGTTTGAGGATCGCTGCGAAGGATCGTCGCCGGTGCTTGGCACGCTGGCGCGCTAGACGCTTGTAGCTCATCAGTGCTGTCTCTTCGTCTTCGTCGTCGTCCTCCTCGTCCATGTCGTACTTTGCGGTGACGGGGTTTTTCGGGTGGTACTGGTCGATTGGGATGATAGAGTCTGGACGGAGGGTTGTGCGTGGGATTTGTGTTTTTTTGTGAGGGGTTGGGTGGGAATTGATTCTTGGGTGTTGTAGAGGGTGAGTGGAAGGATTGATGGGGATGGATTTTTTTTGTAAGAGAGGTTAGAGATTTATTTTTGATGGAGGTTTGTGAATAAGAAATTTATTTTCAGGTGAAAAAGGAACATTTGGGCAAATGAAATAGTTTTATCGATGGTTAATTGGTTTAATGAATAAAATTTAATATAGATCAGTAAATAACCAATAATATCATAAGGTGGATATCAGATAATTGACATTAATTACAAAATATCAATTGACATTACTTAGACGTTCACTTGATTAACATTTTTTACCTTATTTTTTTAATTATAAGAGTAAATAAATTATAAATTCATTTTTTTTCATTATTTATGTTCAACCAGCATGAAAAATAACCAAAATTTCTAAAATTTGTACCAATATGGTCTAAATCAAAGACAAATCGTGACCTAAATCTGCCAAATTTTAATAAATTACGACAAATCTCTAAAAATTCGACGCGGTATCAATTACCCCCAGCCCAACCTCTAAACCTCGTAAACTATAAAATATCCTTCCTGATTAATCATTACGAAACCCCCGCAGTTTCCGAAACTCTCCAGGCAAACTAATCACGAACCAATGCGGTCCAGTACAACTGCGGGCATATCGACACATATCCGGCCATCATTTTTCAAAAGCTATACATGCTCGCGCACTTACGCTGCTGCTGCTGCTTCTGTTCAGTCGCTACCGCGGCTATGGTACGGGAATGATAAATGGCGTCCTCGTATTCGCTCCTCGTTACTAGCCGGCGCATGAAAACGTAAATCGTCGGCAGGTTGCACATGCCCGCGTACTTGAAGTAGCCAAAGCCCCGCGAGTCGTAGGCCTTTATCGTTATCGGCGGATAGTAAATCTCCTCCTCGGCCATTTCCTGAAACGACGGCCGCGCTAGAGTTGCCGCCGCGCGGACATTGTCGTAGGGTAGGGTCAGTTTGTGCTTTGTGGGGTGTCGTGGGTTGCGTACGGGAATTATGATGATGGAAATTTTGATGTACAGTTGTCGAGTGTTTTTATGATGTGAGATGAACAAAATTGAGTGGATGATGGAGGGGTTTTGTCAGACGTGTATTATAATTTTTTTTATAATAATGCTTATTTCAACTGTACTGTGATAATTTTATTTTTTAAATATGGCACAAATTATAGAAGTAACAGAATAATTTCAGGGCATCCAATGCTTATTTTACACTTTTGTAATTGAATAATATTGATCATTATGCTTTTATAAATAACAATATGTATACAATAAAAAGTCATCTATTACGTGAAAGCAAGTGTAAATCCATTTCATTAAGTTGAATTATCGAGCTTGAAACAAATTTAATTTATTAGAATGCTTGTAATCAGATTATGAGTACGTTTGATTGTAGATAGTATGCCGAGTTTGCAAGTATGAGAGCTGCTATACAAAATATAATCGTGTAATTAATGTGAATTTCTCATGTTTTGCGTCGCAGAATGTGTTTCAGTATAATAACCGTTAAAAAAAGTGTCGATTAACATTATAATAAGAGCAGATGTACATTTAATTGAGAAATTATGTATATATGAATTTATATTTTTACTTTTATTACTAGTCTATTCACGAAAAAATGATTTTGACATTGTTGCCTTATTTTTTACTGCTTGCACTACAATTCATATGGTAAAATATATTCCACATAAACTCTTTTATATATTGATTGTAAAAATAAACTGTTATCCTTTTTCTCTAGGTACTTCGAAACAAGACCCTCTCCCAGTCTGTACACCGCTTTAAACACCCCGAACCTCAACTACACTATTTTTACAAACATCACAACCCTTCCACATCATAAACTCCATTCTACAACCCTTACTCACCAGATCGACGCTGGCGCGTATCTCACGAAAGTTGCCGAACTTCTTGGCGTTCTCCAGCACCGCGGACTCTAGTCGCACACCCGCACACTCCACGACGATTTTCGGCCGGAGCACCGGGACGAGGTTAACTCGGCGCATGTCGCGCACGCCCCAGAAGATCACCTCCAGACGGTGGCTCGCCATCCGTGGTCTGAAATCGCGTGGGTGGCCAGAAGAGAGGAAGTTTTTACGAGGGTGGCGTTGCGCGGTTGGTGTAATAAAGTTGTGATGAATGAGAGAGTTGTTTCACATGAAATATAAAAGGCTAAAAAATGTGGCGGTAGACATGGTAATAAAAGCGTGCAAAAAAGAAGATATGTAATTATAAAGTTTCTGTTTTTAGTTGTAGATAAAATGCTTATGATTCTCTTTTGAAAGCAAATTCTACATCCTGTACAAAGAGATGATCTATAATTGAGTTATAATGCTTTTCTATTATCTAATTATAAATAGATAAATTTAAAACGAATTGAACATAATCATGTTAAATTGATTTTAATTTTCAAGATGTTAACAAATTTACAGAAATAAGTCATTATACAGTAGAGAAGAAAAAAGTGCCATTATTCAATCAATGCCTAAATTCCGGAAAATATGCTTAACCATTTTATCGTCGTAAAAGCATTGTATCAAATTTCCTGAAACGTTATCATCCACCTAGTTAAATTTAACTAAACATTGAAGAGAGAGGAAATTCCTCCGCGTCTACCTGATATCTTCCGGCACACGATAAACACGTCCGCCGGATGCGTCCTCCGTGGCCCCTAATGGCAGATCCACGATGTCCTTATCCCCTACCTACACAAACACATAGATACACGTATAAAAAATTTCGTTTGATGCCGTAAATATAAGTTTCCGCGTCGGCACACCGAGTTTTTCAATTTCACTACGACCCAGTTGGCCGTCGACGCTTTTTTTCGGGCAAGTTTGGCAGCGAGTTTCAGTTTATTGCAGAGGCTATAGTAATTAACGCGATTGCGAAGTTCGTTAGCATTGAATCATTGTTGCTTTTTTACAGGCGACGATTCCGAGCTAATTGCGCTTCTTCAGAGACTGTTGTCATTAATCACGCTGGTAATAATTTTTTTACGCGCCTTATTTGTCGTTGTAATTAGGTTAACGTGTGCTTTAAGGGGATTCAGGGTCTTCTGGGCGATGTAAATTACGGAAGGAAGGAGAATTGTGTACAAGTATCGTGGGATATATTATCTCGGGTTGTTGTAACGAAAATGAACGACTGCCAGAAATAGACGACAGGTAATAATTTTTATGTACTCGGTTCCAAGTTATTAACCTTATTTCTTTTAAAATTTATGCGAATATAGATTTTTGTTGAATTACAGCCAGAATACTCGATTTTCTACAAAACAGGACAATTGGTTAAATAAAACTATTAAAATTGATATTTTAGCTGTAAAAATACTAAAAAAACCATTTGATTGGGGAAAAGTCGGTGACTGACCATATCTATCTCTTGTCCACTTATAAATATGGTTAGCCATCAAGAACATTTTTCAAGTCCTTATAAAATAATTCAGGGGGTGTATAAATATACTTTGTACTACTATACTAACACTATTTTATCGGATGAACATGTAAAAATAATATGTATGAAAAAAGAATATCGATTAACATCTTGTACGAACTCAATTACCCTGCTGTCTTACAAAGTTTGATATTAAAATAAACATCTAATAAAATAACAAAAATAACTACAACCCCGTCACCACAAATCCAAAAAATTCAAAGAACCCCATCGATTCCACACAGCCTCCAATACCTTCCCGTTCCAAAGTACACTTCGCACTCTCTCGATTTCCGCCATCCGTTCTCTCCCCCGAAAAAAGAAACCCTACCGCGCGTCCCCTCTTAAAGCAGAGAGAGAGAACTGCACCATGTACGTACCTCGACAAGCTCGAGGGCGGCGAGTACGGCGCCTCGGTCGCCAGCCGCGAATCTGTGCCAGCGCAGTCTGGCCGGAAAATCCGGCGGCCCGTATGGTTCGCTGGCTAGCTTGACCAGCGGCGCGAGAGAGCACCGACCGTACAGCTCCAGTCTGTTCTGTAGAGCAGGAGGAGGAGATGGTGAGAGGGAGAGATATAGGGGAGTTAGGGAGAGGATGAGAGTCGAAGGACGGGAGTTACAAGGTGGACGTACATGGGATATCCGGGGATCGGGTGTAAGAAGAAGGCGTGTTGCTGGTTTTCTTGTATAGTGTGCATATTGAGAGGACAGATATTTATAATAATTGGTGATTTTACAGATAGAGAACAAAGGAATTAAATAATTTTAACGGTTTTAAATTTAATGGAGCGGTTTGATTTCTGATAGAGGGTGAAAGAAAATATCAAAAGTTGGAATGAATATAAGTATATATTTATGAAGTTAAATTGTTTTGGTATATTTTTATAAAAAATATGCGTCGAGATCCTTTTTGATTTACACAGAAAATTAAAATTGAGATTATTATTATATCTTAAATGTTATTTCAGCGTCGCTTCCTCTCATTAAAATGCAGTTTCGATTAACAATATAAAAAATTAGCATAAGTAAATATCCTTCAAAATCTAACTACTTGAAAATGCATATTATTTAATGTACTTCAATAAATTCATGATTATAGAATTTGCAAAATCACTGAAAGCCGTTCGATTAATCGAATTAAATTTCTAACAAATCAACATAAAATACTGTAATATTATTGAAAATGTAAACACGCGCGCGTTTTACAAAGCGCCCATCACATTTCATAATCTCTTTCCAAAACAACAAAATTCCCGGAAAATAAAATACAACATTAATCACGAAAAAGTCAGCCAAAATTCACGTCCCTCCCTCAAAGAATCTGTAAAAGCTTTCCCATATATGCACCGCCACTCTACACCCGCTCTCGAGCCACGAGACAAACCGCTTTCGGAGATTAAATTCAACACGCCGAATTCCATCCTCGTTTGAAATAATTCCCGACAAACGCGACCGACAATATCGTATACACATACTCACGCCGTAGTCGCGGTCAAAGGCCTCGAGGACGACTTTGGGCGGCTGGAGTTTCACACGCTCGGGCGTCCCGTGCACGTCGATCGCTGGGAACACGAGCGTCTCGTCCCAGTACGGATCAAGTGTCTGCTTGATGATCTGTGTGGTTGGGGGCGAAGAGATATCTCTTAATTTGAGTTGGTAAAGCGAGATTCGGTATGGATGTACGAGTGGTTAATGGGTGCGATGTTTTAGCGAATATCTGGGGGATAAGTGTTTGTTTGGTAAAGATAGGAGCTTTAGGAGAAAAGCCAAGAAATTATATGAGCGTAATAATATATTTTAAAATTGCTAAAGCTGTCTTGGTAAGTGAAATTGGAAACTTTTGTTACTGTTTTGATAGAAAAGTGGTCAGTAGATGTCGCTTTGCAGGATTTTAGAAGAAAGTTTTAATCATACAAATGGCATATTGGTACTAGAAAGCGACAGTCAAGATTCGAATCAATACAAATTCGATTGTTTTCTAGAAAGCATAAAAGTAAGTTATAGCATAGCAATTCAGATAGTGCATTGAATTCAACTGTAATTGTTTCCGAAATTTATATGTTTATTTTGTCTCGTGGTAGCATTATAAAAATAAAATTCCTTCTATTTTCAGCCAACGCTGCCGGCTTTTATATATCATATATATTATTTTCCCGAGATATTGTATTTTTCGCCGTTTATCTTGCGTTCTTTTTCTCTCTTATCCTCTATCCTTTGAAAACTTACTCTCGTGGTCATAGTGTAGCCTTGAAAAATGACCCGCAGCATAGGGTCGAGTAGGCCAGAGGAATCCATTCCGGGTTCGAATCTCCCCTGAAATATGTGCGCTCTCAGCTGGAATTTCTGAAAAATGGTCTCGACTTTTTATCGTGATTTTTCGTGCTGGCTCGCCTATAAACACGCCTGCATAATAGATACAGCTGGTGAATGCAAAATGAATATGTTTCGCCTGTCCTTTATGTTAAAAGCGCGTGATAATTTTAATTCTTTTTATTTTGAATGGAAAACATATAAAATATCAAATAAGAAAAGATTTACTATCAATATATCAAGATAAAAAGGAACATAATCATCAATCAGTATGTTCAATGAAACTTAACATTACGCTCAACAGGAATGCATAACAAATATTACTTTAATAATTCAAATATGATATACGAGCATTTTTATAAAAATTATCATCTCTCAAAAAAAGATTTCATATTATTATTTACAAACTACAAACTTTACAACCTTATTCTACTTTTTATTCTTTAATAAACATCATTTTTATACCTAATAAATTCACATTTTACAACCAGAATATATCCCTCCACAGCACAGCTTAAAAAAAAAATAACGCGAAAACATGCATTCCCACACATTTTAACGGTCGATATACGGTCACTTAATTGGCACTTTACGTTCGCAACGCGCACGCGAGCGCGGAAGTGCCGCTAATGTTGACCGGGCGTCCTAATATGAATTGGTTAAACATCTCGCGATTCAATTTGAATTAACTGCAGGACGCGCACATGCTGTGTACAACGGTATGCGCCGGATATTGTTATACGCACTGCAAATGCGTTTGCGGCGCAGGCGTGCGCGCGTATGCGCATAAATGCAGGAGGGGAAATTATTGACCTATGAATCCACATTATCAACACTTAACTCGCGCTCATCCTGCGCAACTCGTGTGCAATATATTACCGTCAATCTCCGGCGGTGCGTTTAATTTGCATGCGATTCGTCGATGGTTAGGATGAAAAGAATAGACTTTTATGATGGTTGTATTAAAATGAGGTGACATTTATGTTAGTTTTAAGACTACTTGGTATTAATCATTTTTAGTAGCTATAGAATTATTGAATATTTTGATATGGGACTGGTTAAATAATTGATTAAAAATCGGTGTCTGACTATACTCGATCAACAACTACTTATATTTATTGTACAGCATTTTAAGTATTATGATCTAATTTATTATTTTGTCTCTTAACTTGCTGAGTTAAATGCTTGTTTTAGTGCATATATTTTATCCATATTGATTTGCTGATGAATAATCAACAAACCCATTAATTCAAGCAATCTATTCCTAATGCTATGTATCCATTGAACTGATCGTCCTTTCAGGTAAGAGCAAATCACATCAAGCTATTAATACGACTTGATAATCAATCAAAATGCTGTATTATCGATATACGCATATTATATGCTCAAATCTTCAGAAGTTCTCATTATAAACGTTTTAAGTGCAACGACACTTTTTACACTTTTTATCATTTGAAACAATGAAATGCATAAACAAATTGATCTGCTTATAACTTATATTTGAGTCTTACTGTAAAATCAATCTTCAAAAGCTCATAAGCATTCGTTAAGTATACTTTAGAGACACCAAGTAAATGTTATAATATTTTTTATGAAAATTGTCATTCTTATCGTGATCACGTGGCACATAAAACAAATTACACTTATGTAAAATATTGGAATATAATAATTGTTTTGAAGTCATTCAAGACAATATGTTGATTAATATATACATCGGTTGCTGAATAAATCATTTCGTTTCCATCTTTTTCTTCAGTATTCTTTATAAAACCCTTTTCATTCTTTAAAACCTCTCCCAGCCAACATTCATAACCAGAGTTTCTCATCTCAAAATCAACTCTTCGCGTTATTCCTACACCCCATTTTCCACTCACCGAACTCTTTTGATACTCCAGGTACTCCGGAAACACATCGCTTCTCCCCATCCTCTCCACAGCCGCGTACCCAGACGGTATCGCGTTCCAGCACGCGGCAGCAAACTTCGCGTTGCCCAGCCAGATAAACGCCTCGACCTTGCAAGCGCCGTGCTTGAGTCCATCGCCGTTGACGGCAACGTCGCGCGGACGTTCGAGGAAGAGGTCGATGCGCTGCCCGCAGTCCAGTCCTCGCTCGCCACATTCCTCCGCGTAGGCGACGCGAGACGACGGTAGACGCGCGTATGCCAGACGACGTGAGCCGCTGAGCATCCAGAGAAAGACGTCCGGCAGACTGTGTTGGGGCTTTAGTGTGGGGAAAGTGTTTATGTTGTAGGTCAATGATCCTTTTGATGCCGGAAAGTAAATAGCTTTGAAAAGTTGTATCGATAATATTAGATCTATAGAAGCCCAGAAATTCTTATATTTTATTTAGCCGAATTAGTTAAAACAAGCGATATTTTTCTTAGTTGATCGAATGTTTCAGCGATTATTACGAATTAGTCGTCCGTTATAATAAAGATGATGTTCATTATATGTGAAATGATTTAATTTTTCATTTTTAAATCAATTTTCTTTTTTTGCAGCAAAGGATTTAAATCTGCAGTGCGTTATTTATTTCAGCTTAAAAATGAACACAGAGACGAATATTAAATCATCTCAACTGTGAAATTAACCACTTAAAATTTTATTATCGCAGAAATCGTACCGTCCCTTCAATTTGTAATCAACAGAGTGGAATGACTCATCAATTAATTTTTACGTAACCCATTTTTCGTGTTATGCGTATTCAATTATAGGAATGCAATTATAACGAATGTAAATTCGATTAGCTTCGTTCGCTAAATATGATATATTTTTTAATCTGACCCATATAAACTTTTATTATATTTAAAAGATATTCTCATAAATCCGTGCTACATCTATTTTCACAAAACTAAAAACAGTTTATCAAGTAATTTTCTGGAACCCATAATTCGCTCGTAATTACTGGATTTGATTACTCTCAAGAAATACATTTTTATGATAAGCCTAAACTCACCTCATCAAGCAGTCTCCTAATGGTCCTCAGATGCTTATACGCATGTGTCATCGCGATCCCCAGCAGCCTATTATCCCCGAGCTCTCCGTTCGCCTTAATCCTCTCGAGCACACCCTCCACTTCCCTTCTGCAAAGATTCATCCTATGCCTGTCGAGCAGCGTGAGGCACTCCAAGCCGTCCCCGTGGCACTGCGTCTCCACCATATCCGTCAGACTGCTCAGATAGCCCGCGAGCTGTCTCTTTAACGCCTTCGTCATCGCGTTGTACTCCGTGTAAGCGGCGACGTCGCCCACCGCCGCAAGCGACTCCAACCTCTCGAGCGCGACCTCCTATGTGTGTGGAGCGAGAGGGAAAAAAATGAGAAGGTATGAAGCTCAAGGTCGGGCGGGGAAACAAGGTCGCGAGGTGAGTGAGTGAGGGACTAGTTGAGAGTTGGGGTAACGCGCTGAGAGGAAGGAACGAGGGTGGTATGGATTTCTCTGTTTTTTTTCTGGGGAAAACGTTGAACTTGGATGAGTGGGATGAGGTGAAGTACTAGATGTGTGTATTTTGAGAAAGATTTAGTGAGCTTTTTAGTTTTGAGAATAATATATTTGTCTGGGGTTGCTCTGATTTTTTTTCCTTTGAGTATAATGTCAATGGAGGACCAAATTTAATAAGGTTTTATCTTTTATCTCTTGTCATCTATATTTCGTACATAAACACCTTTCGGTTTAGAATATGATGTAAACAACAGTATGATTACATATTTGTATTATGAACTACTTTGTTGATTAATTCCTTAGTTCTATGATTCTTATAACCAAAAGATAGTTTTTTACTTCTTTTATATCATTTTACACAATATATAGCAGTGCTGTGTTTATTAGCACAGCAACGTTTGATCAAGTTATTTTAAAACTCCAAACTGCCATACTGAAGGTACCTTAAAAACGACAAAAGGAAATCGTGTTTAAAAATCGCTGTCAGAGTTACCTTAAAGAATTTAAAATCGTCTTTCTTCAGCCAAAAAGCTAGATTCGTATATCAAAGTTAACATAAACATACAATTTTTTACTTTATAACAGTTACTTTCCCATAAACTAAACTAAGCTTTCTTGGCCAATTAAGAAGTTTATCCGACAATCACACTAATTAATTCGAGTTATGAATAGTAATAGTCTAAACAAGCAGACGGGAATCAGCAACAAAGCGCAACAAACTCCTACCTAGCTCTCGAACTTCTGATAAACACGGAAGCAAGTTTTTCGCGGCTTATGTCACGAGCATTCCTGTAATTCCTACGTACAGCCGTATATATATAACATATGCGTCCGATGAAACTAGGTCATCCGAGAGCACAACTTCGCAAGCGCATAACGAATATTTAACCGTCCGGATTATTAAGTTTCGCTTAGTTCGATTTCGATCTCTTGTACATATGAGTTGCAGAAAATTAAAATAAAATAATTTTTCAAGAATTTTCTCAAAAATGGTGTCCCTAGTATGAAATGAATTAAGCGTGTCCTTCGGAAGTGTAACCTCGTCTTCAGAATTAAATGCTTCTTCTTTTTCTTCGTCCTTCTTCATTTATTCGCAGATATTTATACTCTTTTTAAAAATACCGCGAGATCGCGTCCTTGACTGCGAATTTCTTCACTCCGAAATTCAAAGGCGAATCAATTAACCGTCGCTGGCTTTGTTAAAAAATCCCCAGCTATTTCCTGCAACCGAGCTAAGATTTCGCCGCATTCGAGAGTCTCAGAGCGCCGAGACATTTTTTCCGTCTCCGGTGAATCGAAGAAAAGGGCATTTAATATTTTCTCTTTTTAATTGCTTCTCTATAGGGTGTGCACGTGTGTGTGCACTTTTAATGAAAAGCGGTGGAGCAGTTTGAATTGCCAGCGTTTAGTGTGTGTTTTGTACATTATAAAATACGGGTTTTCTTGGTAGATGTGTATACTTAAGGAAAAATATTTTTTATTACAGATTCATTTTTTGCTTGAATAAACACTAAATTGTGTGGAAAATAAATTCTAAAGTATATATTTCAGAGTCTACTTATATTATAAACAAAAGGAATACGATGCTTGTAATTAGGGCTACACGAGAGCAAGACAATATACAATATTTCTAAAATTATTGTCTCGCTCTTGAAAATTCTCGAAAATTTCTTTCTTGTCTTTGTCTTTTCAGTCAATATAAAAAGTATTATTGTCTTATCTTGAAATTCTTGATCATATTGGAGTTACGCAGACGTGTAACAAAAAGCGAGTCGATTGTTTAAAAGAATTAGAGGTCCACGTAGAAGAGGAAGGTACGCAGACGTAAAATAGTAAGTTTTTGAAATAATTCACTTGTTCACTGACGCACGTCTTCGTAGCTTCCTTTATTTGCAAGGACCAGGCAACCCCGGATATTTCAGTTTCAGACCTTTTTAAATGTCCTTAAATTTAAGAAACTTTCAAGTTATAACTGTTACTGAATTTTAAGAATCATGTAACGGAATGTAATTTAATATACAGATACAATATTAAATTTCAAATGTAATAGAAGTTTAAGGGTTTTCAATTGAAATCAAATAGGGACAACAGAAAACGAATTAATATACAAGTATATGACAGTTTTTAGTAAAATTATAATAAACGTTTAAAATACGTATGCAAATGATATTTAAAAATAATCGAATAGAGATTAAGAATATAAATGAAATTTAAAAACAACGGAGCTAAAAATAATTTCATAC
>UXGD01002884.1:0-23170 GCA_900474315.1 Torymus auratus | reverse complement strand
CATTATAATCTATCTTTAAATTATTTTTACAAAGCAAATTGTAATTTTTTTTCATTTACTTATTTGATCCGCAAAAAATGAACGATATTCGCATATACCCCTATTAAATTATCAACTGACGCCTCACTCCACTGGGGCCCGAAAAAGCTCCATTTCGATCCATTAAGTCCGGCATCTATTCGTCAGATACAAAAGAAGCGCCATTTACCTCCCCCTCCCCCTTTCACCACACACGCACACACATACCAGTGGCACATCATATATACCTCAAAATACACGTACGAACGTTCGCATCACAAAGACCTAAAACCAAGCTCGCGCGGGCACGGCAACCCATTCGCCGCGAGCTTTGTACACCGCGTTTTTTGGATGCGCTTTGAGAAAGAAAGAGAGAGAGAGAGAGAGAGAGAGAGAGAGAGAGAGAGAGAGAGAGAGAGAGAGAGAGACGCGAAGAAAAGCAAAGTGGACGCGCGAGGCGACAAAGAGGCCGCGTAACTCACTGTCTCTCTTTCTTTCGCGCGAAAATCGATCCCGAAAGACGTCCTTTGACTGGCTGCGGATCGGATTTTCTCGCCGCGGAGGCACGCGCGCGTACGCGCCTTATCGAGGTTTCGGAGAAGAGAGCTAGCACATAGAGGGGCTTTTAAGCTTTGTTATTTCACGCAAGCTCGCGCACCCGCGCGTGTGTTATATACGTGTGTGTGTACATAGAGGGCAGGGTGGTGAGATGTACGAGCGCGCGCTCGTAATCCGCGGGTTTTTCGCCCGTGTCGTTTTTTCGGCGGTGTACAGAGCGTGTAATGGAAATGGCTGTCAGTATTCGTAAATCGCGCGAGCGCGCGTCTGCGAAAGACACTGGGGAAACGATGGGACACGTGGAACGTCGGCGTTCTCTGTTTGCTCAGGATCATAGAATATCAGATTTAGATATGAGAAGAATTAATGTAGAAATAGTATTTAGGTGTTTTTTAGGTAAAATGAGAAATGTTTTGTTCATAACTGTAGGGAAATATTGTTTTAAATAACATTTTCGAACACAAAACTTGCAATAGTTCTTTTCTTTTTATTAGGATTGTAATTGCGAACTTCTGAAGGAGGACGATTACTATAAACACTACTATTCTAGTGCATGTTTTCTAAAGTTGAATATAGTGGATATTCACTAATTCTTAGGTAATTATATTCTTAGTGAATATTCATTATTTCATTCACCTAATTCTATGGTGGAACAATTTCTACACTGATGTTTAGTGGGTTTTTTCACTAATTCAACTTTACAGAGTGTGCACTTAACATTCATATAAAGAAATCAGTAACTGATACAAAACTTATAAAACTTTTTAATTAAGTACCGTATTGTTTTATCGTAATGGAAGTAGATAAAGAAAAAAAGCACAATAGCTGTGCGTAGCTTATCAGCTCATCTATTCGTGTTTGTTAATAATTTACATATTATTATAATATTACAATATAATAATAATACTATTTAACATAATATTGTGCGTATAATAAGCTTTGGAAAATTTTGATTGAAAAATCAATTTCAATTGAAAGAAATATTACTTTCATTGAAAGAAATATTGTCTTGATTCAAAGAAATATTTCATGGATTGCCCGTAGAGAAATTTTCTTTGATTCAAAGAAATTTTTTTCTCAGTGTATATTACTATACTTGATAGAGCTTGCAGTATGTGAATTATAATTTCAAAAATTTTCAAATATGCTTTTAATATTGGTTATTGCATATGCCCCTGTTGGAACTATAGGAATTATCTACATTGGTCTCGGAGAGCTGTTGCTGGCCAAAGGATGAAAGTTGTCATGGAGGTTGAAAGTTTTTTTTTTCATTGTTTTGTTCATTATTTTGTTGTAAAGAAGAAGCTGAGAAGGAATAGAAAAGAGGACAAATAGAAAGAGGGCATGCAATTAGGGAATCAAAATAATTTATTAATAATCATTTCAAAGATTAGTTTATGATTAAAATTAACAAAGTTGTGAACGAATTTAAATAATATAATTTAGATAACGAATTTACACGATATTTTCTTCTTGTTGTTAACATCAACTTCCTGCAATGAATCGTCGTTTTAACTTTTTTAGCCGTACGGTGCTTCGTCAATTATTACTTCTGGCTCCCTATTTCCAGAAACACAAAATATGGTAGGAAGGTAGGACAAAAACAGAAATAAGAAATTGAAGAAAAATGTGAATTTCTTTGCATATACAATTTATACACAAATAGATAACATTCTTCAAAGATGAGCTTCTTTGAGTGATTCTATGAGTGTTTTTGTATTTTTAACGTTACTTTTTTAAAAGGAAAAGCGCTCAAGTAGAAGAATATATGAAGGTTTTAAATTACTTACGCGCTACCATTCACAGAGGCAACCTAATAATAAATTAGGTTGCGGGACTATTGTGTGTAAGTATTATTTTTATGGCTGCACGATATAGCAAGATTAATCTTGATATTGTATTGTCTCGAAATCCAAGACAATAATCCATACAATATTTATATACAGTTTCCAATACAATATCAAAATTGTGGTATCAAGAATCATGTCTTGTCTTAAAAATAACTCAACATTTTCTAATTGTTATATTTTAGAGTGATAAATCCTGGAGAGGCGATCGGTGACACGTTCCTATATCCCCTCGGGCTGACTTACTTACGTACGTGAGGCCACAGAGAAGGGGTGCGCCGCCTGGCGGCGGCACATATATGGCGGGAAAAATCAAATTTTGAATTTGGCTTTTATTTATGCGTGTGCCGAAATTTTATTTTTATCATATTAAACCTAATGCATTTATATATTAAATTATGTTCAATTACATAATTCTTAAAATTTTGTAAATTTGAAAATTAAAAGTTTCTTAAATTTTAAGAAATTTTTAACAGTGAATCATTTAAAATGGACTGACAAAGAGAGTGACACACCCACTGGGAAACAAATTTTTTCGGGCATTGGAGAGTCGATTTCTGGTACCTACCTAAAAATGAAGCTCAGTGTGCCTAATTCCATCTCATATGCCCTTTTTCTTGAGTTGTGACTTGTGAGTACTCTAATCTCAAATATCATCTATTTCGTTAAAAAATGATGTCTCTTCTATTGACTGTCACATTAAAGTATTTACGAAAACGAAGAAAAAAAATTATAAAAGTAGCCAGTAAGAGTTAAAATTTAAGCTCTGATTCGTTAAAAAATATTAATTTACCAGGAAATTATAAGCAATCAGAGATAGCCTAAGAAAATGGTGAAAAATACAAGCCATTTAATAGCTCAAAATGAAGACAAATTTTTAACCATTTTCTACGCTTTCTTTAATTGCTTATAATTTTCTGATAAATTAATATTTTTCAACAAATCAGAGCTTAAATTTTAGCTCTTACTGTCTACTTTTATAATTTTAAACGCAATCATTCTAAATTATAGTATATTATTAAATTATATTATTTTGGATTATTTATTAGTGAAGCGATAATGTAAATTTAAAAATGTACATGTAAACTATTTTAAATATTTGCAAAGAATTATATTATTAATCTTAAATAAAGTACTGCTAAATGTGACATTAAATTTTGCACCTAAATATTTAAGAGAATGTAAGTATTGTAACAACTAATGAGAATGTTTCTCTTACATCTTAATTGCTAGATATTCCAATGTTGATAATTAATCTTCAATAATTGGCAATAATTTAAGCATGAATATTTTACATCTTTATCTTTAATCAATCAGTTATGCGAGCTAAATGTGCTTGTTACTATCAGTTCGCGCTGCACTGCTTGTCATCACAATCAGTGCATGAAGCGCTTCGGCTATCAATGCCTGAATTGCATCACTGACTGTAACTGCATTATACGATGAATTTCATTGTAACGTCTATGAAATTAATAGACTAATGGCGGTGTGTAGACTAATTAAAGCAGAACATTCAATTAAATCATATTTCGTTTACATCATCAAAAGTAGTATATATTTTATGAACAAATGTGAATTTAATAGTTTTCTCATTAATATCGTCAAGAGCATACACGAGAATACACATTTAAATTTCATTTAGATAAAATTAAAGAAAAATAAAAATTACGTACAATTTGTAACGATCTACTTATAATAACATAACAGAAAACGACTCGTTACAAATTTGAAGAAATATTTTAACAACATCTCGAAATACTAAACACAAACCAAATTATTACAAATCCAATGATACCTACACTAGCCAATTATAAACATACCCACTCAAGATTCTAAATATTCTGTGCCCTCTTTATTCGCTGACTAATCTTCAAATTACTCACGAATTTCACCCATCTCCGCAAATGCAAAATCATCACTTATGCGAAAAGTTAATCCCAGGAAAATCCGCGGACGCAGCCGACAAAGCTCGCTCGCGCGCGTGCGCATCTCTCTCTCACTCACCTGTTTATCTCGTTACGGCCATTACGGCGAAATCCCTGGGCGTTACCCTCCTCGCGCGCGCGCGCCCGTGGTACAAATACACGCTGCACGCGCACATACATATACATACGCAAGCGCCTCGGTAATTTCCCTTTGGGCTGAGCCTGCGTTTCTCTATGGCTATACGCGCGCGCGCAACTGTGGCGGATGAGTATTTTTATTTGCGGTGGCTCGTGGCTGATGCTGCGCGTAAGCTCCTTGATTTCGGTGATAAAACGTCCCGGATTTAATGGTACTTACTGGGTGAGAGTTTGGCCTGGGGAATATTTGGTAACACGGTTTTAAGTAGATTTTTTATATGATATTTTTAATGGAAATTGTCGCTTGGAAAGTCAATATCAGATAAATAGGTTGATTTTTAATATGTAGTTCAAAGACTTTTAAAAAAATACATTGCATATTCTGTATATAATGTGTATCTTATTTGAAAATCAATGAGATATTGTCAGATTTCCATTATTGAAAGTTTTTCATTTATATTGATTTTATGTTAAATAATAAACCGATACATAGCAGCGTTTAAATAAAGGGAAATGGGAATACAACACAGCGAGTATTTCCGAGAAATATTATTTCGATGCCACTCCTCTTCATTTTACATCTCGTTTGTGTAATTACGTAATAATTTGCCCGCGTAATGAAGTACTATAAATTAACGGTAAAACGATCCTTATACTCCTTCGAATACGGAATGACGTATTAAAATAGATTTATTATAGTTTCAGCTGTTTATGGGATACTAATCACTGCGAAATTTAATCCATCATCATATACATTATGCTCATTAAAAGCAGATAGTATTAGGTATGCGCAGTGCACATAATAATTCATGGTTTAGTTACAACTTTGATGATTATATATATAACTCATCATTCATCTAAGTCAGTTTTACACAAAGCTATATATTTTAGTATTTTCTTTGACGTAATTAATGTTCCAAAAAATCATTCTAATTTTAATTTATTATGTCGATAATACTTTGATATCCGCATTGCTCTCTCTTTTTTGAAAAAAACGTCGCTAATTTCAAGTTTCAAAAATAAGAATGTAACAACTGAATTGTCTTTATACGCATAAAACATATTACACTGTTATACGTAAAACCGAATACAAATGAAAATTCAGGAAGTCGATAAACTCCTATCACCCTAACCTTCATTCACAACCCATCAAACCCTCCCCTCCAACCTTTTTCTAATCCCACCACCTAAACGGCAATCTCCCTAATCCACAAGCCATTAACTATCGCCTCGCAATTCCCACCTACTCCCTCTCCTATATATACGATTCTCCATCGGCTCTGTCTCTCGGACATTGCCGATTCAATTACATCCTGATGGACCTTCCGCCAGGTCTCTAAATTTATGCACACACGCGCACCTCGTCTCTCGGGGATTCGTCCTGAAGCCTCATGATGCGCGCGTTCTCGCATTAATTCTCTCTGTATCTACTCACACTCGCTTTAGACTCGCGCGCCTTTACCGCTCGATATGATTGACACTGCGCGGTAGATTATATATGTATATAGCTGGATACATAGATGCTTCGCTCTGTAATTATTAGTGCCCGCGTGGTATACGGACGGGTAAAAGCGCTGAATGCGCGCGGTGGGTACAGAGGGATGAAATGCGCAACGAGGCGCGCGAGTAATTAGTGATTTTAGCGCTGTGCTGCTATATGCGGTATGTATACGCGCGACGGTGAAATATGACAGTGTGGCCGTTTTTTACGAAATGGTGGGTATAGGTTGCAAAATTTTTGATGATGAGTAGATCGATAGACGGATTATTCAGTGTTTGTGGAGTTTTACGTGAAATTAGTGGTTCGTTATATTCTGATTTTGTAGTTATTTTTATTTTGTTAGCATTTAAAACCTTCATTTAATCTGTTATTCTTTATTTTAATCATTATATAGGTATATTTCAAATATATTTGAAATACTGAAAAAATAGCATAACTTGTAACGCAAGCCATCGACGAAACAATCGGCGCTAAACTGCTATTATAATAACTCAATCGATGAAATCATTGGAAGAAAAAATAAAAGAATAAAGAGAAGAACAAAAGCCATCGATGTCTCACACCCTCAATTACAACACCGGCGATACAAGCAACGCCCATATAGCCGCCGACAAAACAATCTAACCCGCGCGCACAAAAGAAAAAGCCAGCGAACCCCCGCACAATACCCACAAACTTCCTCTCTTTCACTCACTCACTCGCTCGCACACGCGTCATCTCTATATCTCTCACGTCAGACACACACACAAGTACATCATTGCGCGGCGAAAGGGCTGGCGCGAAGAAGAAAAGCACGCCCTCGAGGCGAAAATTCGCGTAACGCGCAGTCACGTTTTCTCCTCTCTCTCTCTGTCTCTAGGAATCTCAGCGCGAGTTGCTCAACGCGTCGGCACGTCTCATTTTCCGCGCACGAGGGGGTCAGAAGAGAGAAAAAGAGAGAGACGGCGACGAGCACGCAGACGCCGCTTCATTTGCGAATAGAAGTGGAGAAAGACGTAACGGAGATGCGAGAGAGAGAGAGAATTTTTATCGAGCGACGCGACGGGGTTCAGTGACGTGGGAGGAAATGAAGATGAGTCGTTTGATGGTAATTAAATTGCGCGGTGGGGGTATCGCTCTGTTTGAGATTTCGATGTCGTAAATTGAACGTCAAATACAAGCCTGATCGTTTTGATGCGCTCGACTTGTGACGAGTTGTAATTCTGAATTCTTATATTATATCTGTTTTCGATTATCTTATCTTTAAGAATTTATTGAATGGTTAATTTTTGTTTAAATTGTTAGATTTTGTATAGCAATATGATTTACTAGCGTAAACGATTGTTTTTAGTGTAGATGCATTTCAACATTATACAGCAACGCTATCTTTACATTGTTAAAAGTAGACAAAGTTTTAAATTAAAATTGACTCATTGTAAGGAACTACTATTATCTATGAGGGTAACTTTATTATTTAATTTTTCACTTTTTGTTGTTCAATTTGCCCGTGTCCTAAATTAATACTTAACGACGCGCGGAGCGTCCTTTCGTACACAAGGGACTCAATTTAAACTTAGCTTGACAATTCGCTGTGGCATAATTAAGTTGCAAAACTAGTCACTAATTAAACAACTTTTGGTCCAAAATAAAACTTATTTGTGAAGGAAATTGCAATAATAGATTGCATTTGTATATCTTTTGTAATTAAAATATATAGTACATTTCTAAAAAGTCTTGATAACGATATTAACATCTAGGAATCATTATAAAAAAATGGGCTAAAAGATCATTAAATATAACTATACACAATTTTCTAGAAAATCTGACCTTTTCCGAACTTGTGCATGGGAAAATTCCTCTCCAAATGTAAAACTAGCTTACCTGCAACAGAAAAATAATGAGAAACATTAATTAATTGACAAAATGGAAACATTAGCTATACATGTTATATATCATACATAAGTAAATAGTCAGTTACTAAGAATTAAAAAAGATAATGAATATTTCGGTTTCAGAAAGCACATCAAGCCACACACGTCTGACTACATCCCGCCATCATCTACTTCGTCCCCGCACATACCCTTCGTATACAATCATATTTTTATATATAGGGTCACCTACTACACTGTGTATACACACAGCAGAGAAAATATAATATACCTTGAAGATCACAAATGGAAGCGGAGGCCTTTATCCTGCGGGTAGGACTGGTCACGGCCAGGAGGAGCGGCGAGGCCGACAGCTGAAAGGACGAGCGGGACTTGCGCACCGACTGCTTCTGCACGCAGTAACTGCGCGCTCTGCGCCGGAACAGAGGCGAGTCCAGGAACGACTCGTCGTACTGCGGCATCTTTGCGTTGTCTCTTTACTTTAACTTTTTTTTTAATCTTTTTAGTTTGACACTGAATTAACCGATGTTTAGCACTTTTGATGTGAATAGTTTTGATGAGGGGTACGTGGACCCATTATCACATACTTTGTACGATTGTTTGTTCATTATTTTTGGGGAGAAGGTGGTTTTCGACGTTGATGAGTTTTTAGTTTAATTTTGAACTTGAGGTAATCTATAAATAGTTGTGGAAGAAGAAACGTATTAGAGAAAGTTACCTTTTATTGCAGTTTGGCTTATAGTTAAATTAATGTTTTGGTCTACAGTTATTATATTAATATTAGATATTAGATTTCATTTTATTTATGCGTCTATTTCGAGCAGGTCAATCCTACGTTTATGTTACATAGCCGTTTTAACATGTTATATCCTTTAACCTTTTTCATGAAGATTTCAAAACCACAACAAATTGAAAAGCAGTTTATTTAAATTAGAACTACATATACATTTTAGACCGTCCGAGCACATGTATTATTTATACAACCTATCACGCGCTTATCTCGCAAATATTCCAACATCTTTCACACCATCTGAATTTAACATTCGACGACCTTTATCCTCAAGTCACCGCGCGAACTCTGCTGCCCGCAATAAAAGCATTCTCAGCCATCTACAAATGCGCACTGGAAAAATCCGGCACGCTTAAAGCGATCTTCCACGCGGTTGACAATATATATATATTTTTTTTAACTCTCGGTATACACGCGCATCTCCGACTCCGCGTATATTATACGCGTACACACACAGATCAGATAAGTGCAAGGTGATTTACTCCGCTTGCTCAACGGTATATACGTAGCGGCGGCGACGGCTGTTCTCTCGTGCGTCGCGCGATTTCGTGCAGTTATTTTTTTCTTTTTTTGCATCGTCGAACGCGAAGCGCGCGAGATTAATGGCCGATACGCGAGAAATGCCCCGCATTCTTTTTATACCGTGGAAATTCCGAATGCAGAGTAATTGAATTAGTTAGCGATCGGTTTGAGGGATGTTTTTGAAATTGAAAAAAAAAAATTATTCTATTTCACCATCTTTTTTTAGATTATTACTTTTCATTTGTTATACTATATTGTTTGATTGAAAAATGAAGAGCGCTTGTAGGTATTAAAATGCAGCGTTTATTGTATTAAACCTTCAATTTAAAATTCTTATACCTATGAAGTTTTCGCTTTATACGTAACGATGATAACAGTTTAGAATGCATAATATTAGGGTCTCAAAGGCGACGTATGCTGTCTCTTTTAACGAAAATTTAAATTTTAGATACAACACAACAGGCGATCACAGCCGAAACTGCAGACAAATATTACATAACCGCATTTAAAAAGGAAATATCTCGAATTCTATTATACCAATTTTTCCTTGACTTCGCGTAATCCGGTTTCAACCTTTTTGTGCACAAAACACAATCCCTCGCATACATTACGAAATACACAAACCTATATAAAAACTATATACCATGAACTACTTAATCACTTTATCCACAAGATAATACGAGCCTAACACCCTTGCTCCACTCCTTATACACACACTCGCCTACATCCAGACGTCACCTTTTTGCGCAAAACTAAAAAAAAACACTAACCGCGTTATGCGTATATTACACACGCACGCACAGAAGACAGGCGCCACACGGCTGCTACCACCAGCACCGCGTCTGCGGTTTATCGCTCCACATGCATCGCACGCACGCGCGTGGCAGCCAGTTTCGCGGATACTTGATTTCTGCAGCCAGAGAGAAACCGAGACACGAAGCCGCGTACATAAGGGTAACCGAATCCTCCGGCTTACTAGCGCGCGAACACGAGGGTAACGCGAGTAGAGAGGCCTCGCGGCGGCGAGTGTTCTTGTGTATGTATGTAGTTTGTGTGTGGGTGAGATGTGTAAGTAAGTAAGTTTCGAGATGGTGTTACGAGCGGGAGAGGACAAGGGGGTTTCTTGAGAGGCTTTCGGTGTTGAGGTTTTTCGGGGTGCGTGTGAGGGTGTAGGACGTGCTGCGGCGAAGCTAATTAAGGTTTGGTTATATAGGGTGGGTTTGGACATTGTTGTGATGTGCGAGATTTTAAAGCTTTTCTTTAATATAATATATGGTTCGTCAATTTTTAATTTAAAGCGATATTTTATATGAAAAAATAAATAAATGTTTAAATTAATTTAAAAGTTTAAAAATAATTTGTATTTAACATTTTTATTGCCGACCCACTTTTTGATAAAGTATATAATAAACGGTTGAAATCCTTGTGAGTAAATTATATTATATTACATAATTATATTTTTAGTATGAACGTAACTCGAAAGCAAATTGTTATACAAATTGAACGTTTCCAAAGTGGACTATTAAATATAAACACGATCGCAGTTATTCCGCGATTCTAAAAGCCATTCTGTTAAAATTAGTGTCGGCAATTTCATGAATTTCGATAAAATACGCGCTTGCAATCTATATTCAATGCGCGCGACCTAAATTCGAACCTGTTGCATCTTCGATATCTACATTAAAAATGCATACAACAGCTTTTCTAATACTGAATATTCTATCGGTCATTAATATTTTACGCATATATAAAATAATATTATAAATAAACTCGTTCTGGAAATTGAGCCATTAAAAAATTTAATACCTATTCTGAGAAAAGCACTGCAGAAAGCTTATACATATACGCTAACGATACTTTTACTCCATAAAATAACGTGAATAATAGTGTTTTTAAAACTCGAGAAATCTCGTGCAAATCTGGAACAATACGAAAGTGACAATTTCATTGTTCAATCTCGCTAATTTTCATTTCAATTTCAGCCTCAAATCCGTACAAAGAACACACACACACATATCCGTGATAAACCATTTATTTCCCCGTCGTGTGACACACGTCGCCCGCTTGCACCCCCACCCTCATCACTGCCACTATTTTTCACGCACCATCACACACATACACACGCGTGTGCAGTATGCGCACACAGCGATATCGTTTTCCACGATTTGTTTGGACAACCGCGCGCTCGTTCAATTCCGTTCCGATCACTCGCTCCGACTGATTCGGAAAAGCCTGCTTCTCTCACGCGGTGGCACATCTCGCTCCCGCCGCCTAAATATAAAGCTCGCACCGTGATAGATATACACACATATGCCTGCGGGTCCAGAGAGGTGTGCGATTGACTTTCTTCTGTGTATCGCTCTCCCCGATGGCATCATCGTATATACACATACATAATATAGATAGACAGAGACTGACGTCATACGCCGGCGGAGTTTTATGTTTCGCTGGACTTTGGGACGGACGAATTTTCAAAGAGAGAGAGAGAGAGAGGGACGTCCTCGATAATCTGCGCGTTTTATTTATACACAGAGAGTGGCGGCGCCGCTCTGCTTTGCGGGGTCTAATGAATTATTGGGCGCGATGGATTCTTTTGCGAGGAGGTACGGACACGGTCCGGTGTGTGTGTAGGTATATATAGGTGTGTGCGATTTTCCGAGATTTATGGAGGTAGGTGTTTATTTAGAGGCCTTGAGTGGCGCTAGAGCTTCAGTATAAGAGTAGAATGTTGAGTTGAGAGAAAATTTGTCTTATACGAGATAGACGAGTGAAATTTTATTTCGCCAATTGTTATATATATTATTAGTTTTTCTATAATTTTTCATATAATTTTAGGAACACTATACTTTTATTTCAATGTCGAATAATTCTAACAATCTAAACATAACATTAATAATAAAAAAGATAACACTATAACACATATCGTCCCATTTATTTTCCAACTCTAAAGATAAGCCTGCGCGACTTGAGCAAACCCAGCACGACCCCACGTACCAGCTAACGTCCGACGATATACCTTATACCACGGGTGGTCCGCACACACATAAATTCGCGCACACGATGAACGCTATATATTCCTTCATGCATTCGCTTCCGCGTATAATGCGCGCGCGTCCGAGACTGCAGCCGAGAGTACGACTAATCGCATAACGCGCCGCCTCACAGGTGTACGGCCGGCAGGCGCGGAGAGAGATTCGCTAACACGCGCGCTTAGGTATTTCGAGGAGGATCGTTGGATATAGGCCGCACGTAGATGTACGTTATACACCCGAGTGATAAATCGCGATTATGGTCGTTCATGTGTGCGTGCATGTTACACGCGTGTATATAGGTTTGATTTATGTGGCGATTTTTGCGTTATTATATAGGGTGAGATAGAGGAGCACTCGCAGTCGTTATGTATTTTTACGGGTTACAGAACAGAATGGAGTATTAAGAGTACGGTATATATCCTATACAACATTTTACACTTTTCAAAAAAACCTCTATACAACCAGTAAAATCTTACACTGTACCTCGCAATATCTCTTACTACCAAAACACACACATACACGCACACACGCGAGCGTCAGGAAACAACGGGCTCATCGACGCTCGCGCTGCGGGATATGGAACAGCCGGACCGTGAACCAAGTCGCCCGCGAGAGATCGAGAGAACCGGACCGCGATGATAAGCGCCGCTCCTCGTATATACCGCCACCTTGTCCGATCGCCGATTACTGGAGCGAAAACTTGACCTCATCCCGTAGTACAACGCGCGTGTACTTTATGTGTGTGTGTGGCCTGTGGGTATAGGTATATATAAACGCGCGCAGTGGGGCAGTAGCGGATCAACGGCACTTCCTGGCGGCGTATAGTACTGCACTCGCGGCCTTCGCTTGTGTAGAGAGAGGAGAGCGTGGAATGAGTGTGGGTTGGATGTGCGAAGTGAGAGAATTATATGGTTTTTGTGTGGTCGTCGTGGTGGTGGAACTGGGTAGAAGGGAAAGTTACGTGGAAAAAGTGTTGGGATGAGGTTGTTAAATGTGTTAGGAAAGGTACGGGATATTGTTTATTGTATGGTCAGAGTTTGCAGGTGAAGTAATATAATTCGAGTTCTTTTCGGTACGCTTTTAAATTATAAGGTATTGTCACTTTATTATTTGAGTATAATACAGATTTCAAATGTTGAATCGACGTTTACCATTGTTTCAAGATTACTAAATGTTGAATTATTAATTATTTATAATATAACAATCCATAAGACTTATTTCAATATTTACAAAAATCTTTAACGTCACTTTTGAATAATTCAGCAAATTCTATTATAGTATAGTTTGAATAGACACCGGTAACTCTCCAAGAGCTACAACTGTAATCAATGATTGTAATAGACACGTATACGTACAGCTGTCGAAACATTATATGAATCTATTACAACTGTCTAAATTGCTTCCGCGGGAAACTGCTAATAAACTTGTGTCATTACCGCGCCTCGCGTATATATAAATTCATCAAAACTTAATATCTTCATCCGACTAAACCCGAAAACTAAACTTTCTCCAGCCGAAAAAACAACGAATAAATTTCTCTAATTATATCAACGCGCGATTAAGACGATAGCGAAAACAATTATCATTCAACATATTTGCGAAATTGGATATTGCAAAACAGCGTGTATATAATCTCTTTTTCAAATCGTTGCGAATTTTCACGCAATAGTTGCGGGATCGACTTTTGTACATATTATATATATATATGCCAAACCAATTTAACCAGCGTGCAAAGAGAAGGATGGAAAGAGGGAGAGAGAGAGAGAAACAGAGCGAATATGTGCCACATGTATATCCGAGTGCGCCATTATCACACGCTAGAGTGAGCATATGAGCCGAACGATAGGCTCGATGTGGTCAGAAACCTTCGGTGTGATACTCGTTTTTTTTTTTTTTTTTTTTTTTTCATTACGCGCAATATATATCAGTCAATGTGACAATCATATTTTCAGAACAGTTAGACGTACCGACGTATTAATTTGACGTTTCACTATAATTGTTTTTCGAATGTAAAATATCTCTGTATAGTAGTTCGATTTGCAAGCTCAAACACAAGTATAATAATTGCCATTACGTAAGAATTATTACTTCTAATTATTATTGCAATTATAATAAAGTTCGCAAACAGCGTACGACACAACCGCTTATTCTCACGAACCCATACTGCACCGTCACAACAACAATTAAACAATGACTGACCAAATCCACTGACAACTATATTACACCCAATCATCATTATCGCCATTCACTCATACCCCCTATATATCCACTCTCGCAACCTCACTGCCGATACCCCCGAAAGATAACCGCGCGACGACGCACCGCGGACAATTCGAATCACGACGGCGCGCGCGTGATCGATATTTTTGAGTTCGCGGCCGGTATATACCTATATACACACAGGGACCACGTCAGTGAACTTGCGACCCAGATTTTACTCGCGCGACTTCCTCGTTGCCCCCCTCGGGGCGGCTTTTCGAGGATCCGCAAGACGTACACGGCTGTCGTCGTCGTTCCGGTGCCTATATATAGGTACTTTGCGAGTTCTCGATGAATAATATATCGCGTCGTAGACGTCGTAGTTGTACAGTCTGTGCGCGCTGGGGTTTCGTGAAATTGTTATTAGGGAGAAAAGGAGGTGAAGATGCGGTGAGTGGATTTTTTTTTTCGTTTAGGTGGGGAATGAATTATTGTGTGGAAGGGTTGATATAAGGTGCTTGAGATTTTTTTTGGGTGTGTGGGGTGATCGTGAAGCTGGTATATAAGTTGTTAAGGAAGGTGAATATTGGATTATCGCGTTCGGAGGCTACGAGTGAAAAATCGATATTTCGCACGCGCAAATTATAAACGCGGTGCCGGAGTTTGACGGCAAACTGTAATCAATTTGTTCGGCAATTTAATAATTCGAGTTACGCAAGTAAATTATAATTAATGAATTTATGAAGTCTGTTAACGCGTCAATGTATAATCAAAACGTCGATTAAAAAAAAATGCTTTATTAGCGCAGATGTATGCCGCTGCATTTATTTGCAATTAATTAAATTGGCAGCACTGCAGTGAACAAACTCTCGCGGACTTTTTGACACTGTAATTCAATTAAAATCGGACAAATTTAATCAGTCCGGCTGGCGCAGTGCTCATTAAATTTTTGCATCGATTGGAAAACGTTAATTTGTTCCATTGATTTTTCGTAATCGAATAATCGATATATACCTATAGGTACACAGTTAACCCTTGATAATAAAAAAACCCTCAATTAATAATAAAAAAAAGTAAGCCCTAAAATTCTACATAACTTCCAGTTCATCGAAGATGCCTCCGTGGCCCTTTGTTAACGTCGAACAATCGGCATCCGCGCCAGTCGTGACGTAATACTCAGCTACATTATAAGAGCGTTGTTTCGCACTCGCGATATAGATGCTATTATATATACACATATACACACATCTGACGAATCGTTTTCGCTTTTTACGAGCGACAAAAAAGGCGAGCGTTAGCTATACATATAGCGAATTGTCACGGCCGAGGCGCGCGCGCGAAATATCGTAATTTTTACTTCCCTCCCGCTCTTTCTCTCGGGAAGAGGGAAATGCTTTTAAAAAATGTATATAAATGGAGGAAAAGTGCACGCGCGAGCTTAAGTACGCTATTTGTATGTATTGGAGAAAGGAATTGTTGAACAAACGCCGTTGGAGGAACGACGATGCTTTAATTCTTGAATCATTCACGCGCATCTATATGTGTCGAAGTATTTGTTTCTTTTTGTTAATATTTAAAAGAGATACGCAATAAAGTTTACTCATATATTTTAGTTGCGTTAACTTTTCTCAAGTATCTTACGAAATTTAGTCTTGTTATAGAGAATTATTAATAGATAAAAATTATTATAGTTGTGTGTGTGTGTTTTTTTTTTTGTTAAAGATAAACATTATAGCATAAAACTAATAAAAGTAAAAGGCGTACCTATCTAAAGTGCATTAACGAATTAAGTGAACAACTGGAACAACTATACTCTACGTCAAATTATAATTCCTTCAAAGCCAATATTTGCCTCTCCAATCGATACCCAATCACGTAGACTTTCACCCATCGACTATGCACGCTTAATAATAATACAAAGCTATTAAAGCTCTCCTCGCTCTCGTATACCACCGTTTAGCACGCGGCTATTAATTATTGCGCAACGCCCACATCTACAGGCATACAATATCGAAAAGCAATGTTCGATAGGATGGAACGTGACAAGAGCGCGCGCGCGCGCCTCTCCTCTTTTTTTCACAAAAACCGCAAAAAATGTGAAAGTAATTCTGCGCGCCGCCTGCACCCCGCGCGGGAAATGCCTAGCCGCGGTTATAACGGTCGTGTTCTCGAGAAAAGAGAGATTTTTATTAAACCATTAGGAGAAAAAGCGCCACTGCTGCTGTTGCTCGTGGGTACTTATATAAACTGCACTTTTGTATTTAATGAATATCTGCCAAATGTGCAGTGGCAAAAACGTCGGTAGCCGAGAGGGCCGCGAAATTCCCAAGTTTCTTTTTGATGTTGTGTATAATGTAGTTGTATATAATAGGTGGTATACGAGTACGTAAATGCGTATAGTCGTTGGCGTTTTTGCGGGAGCAAAGTAGGATGTATTAAAACAAATACGGAAATATACAAAAATTAAGAGGACATTAGGGGGGAGTGAGCATGCAGCCGCGAAATCGGATTTTCGGGGGAATATGAGTGTGTAAAGGCGGCGACTTAATGGACGGCTTTTACGGATTTTCAAAATTTAACGGATTCCCTAGTACATTACCAACGAAAATAATTATAAATAATTCGTTACTGGCTTTCGCAGAGTTTCCAGGAAACTCGCAGGATTTTCATAATAATTGCGAGAAAATACGCGTATACGGTTATAATTTAATAACTAAGTACGTCAAAGCTTAGAATTACACGAGAAATTAAAACGAGCGAAAAAATACCCTATATACGAACGATAGATCTCATCCGTCATTCCATTTATATACGCGAACCAGCCTAAATATTTCATTAAAAAAACTCCCCGACGCGTCCGAGCCTTGCCAACCGAATTTCGCGCTTCCCCCGCGCAATACAAACACGGCAACTCATCTCCCAATGTACACATACGTGCCAGCGCATCTCGATCTCTCTCTCTCCAACCGAATAATACAAAAAAGAAAGAAAGAAAACAAGACAGCCCGTGACGTTATTGTTATGCGAATTCTATATGAACTGCGGCCCGTTACGCCTATATGCTCTGCTGAGCCGCACGACGACGTCGTAATACAGCGGCGGTACGGTTAGGTGCTTTTTTTACTATATATACGACGCTGATGCGCCTATTTCTCGTGACTGTTCCGAAATGCACGCGAACTTGAGAGTTTTGATGGGCTTTTAGCGAGATGTTACGTAAGCGTGGATGTAAGAGCGATTTTTGGATAGGTAATATGTATAATTATTGTGGTGTAAATGGGTTGAGAGTGAAACTACATATAGAGTTTCGTAGATATAGAGGTTTGATATAGTTCTGAAAGTTTGATGCAAATCGAGAGTTTTGAAGAAAGTTTGCTTGATGTAAAAGCGAGTAAAGAAGTATATATATTCGTTGGGTTCTCGCTTTTGAAATGCGCATTTTTTAACCAGTTTAGGTATGTACTTTTCGCCGACTTTTACATCTGGGCCTTACACATAGCGAGTTTTTATTCGCAAAATTTCCATGATTATCAAAACTATTGCGCGTAGTGAAATATTAAAATTTTTGTCTACCTTTCGAAATGTCGTGTTTTAGTCGCGCGGTAGATTATCGTTCAAGACCATAAAATTTAGCTGAAAATTGTACAAGAATATTTTATTACAATGAAATCTATAAAATTTAAAATATATATAAAATTACAAAAACACCGAGATGATGAAAAAAAAAATTTCTTTACTTTGAAACTATAGTAGTAAAAGTTTTATCGACAGTTTTATATATATATTTGATATTTATGGAATTTTTTACATTTAAACGCGAAACATAAAAATGAAAACCACGAAGCTTTCTAAAACGAAGTATATATGATGTTATTTACTTGCTAATAAATAAGAAGGAAACTCGCCGAAGCGTAATAAAAATCTTCGCTCGACAGATGGATGCACACTACCTCTATTCATACATGTATATTTAAAATATATAACAAGTGAAGCAAAGCGTTGCGAATAACTGATATATGTCGAAACAACATGTATATCACTGTCGAGATACAGGGGGGATTCGATTTAATCGAAATACGCATTTCTATCTCGGGCGAGTTTTTACTTCTACTCAAGTAATTCTTTATTTATTTGTTCGCATCGCAGCTGCGTAAAAACACAGAGGGCTCCGATTGATGGCTGACTAAGATACGAGAGATTTTTAACATCGACGCGTCGCATGAGACTAAAAATAAAGCCGTTATATTAGCATCATCAGGGGAGAGATAGAGAGCATTGTATATTTGCTTTCAGATGTCTCAAAAACGTGGGTTTTATATACATAGCCGCACCGGTGGCATTTATTTTAATACCCTATGCCTACAATAAAAATATCGCTGTAAAAATAAAATCTATAATAAAGCGGAGAACCTCCTACTCATTATAAATAATCCATCAGAGACTTCATCACCTACATTAACCGCGTTACACAAAAGCCATATATATATACCACCGTGTGATTGCATCTCGAATTAAACTATCTAAAATCGCAATTAAAATCATTAAAACACAATTCGCTCGAGACCCGAGCGCTGTCCAAACCGCCAACGACAACAACGACAATGTCCCGCGCTATATACGCGCGTTACATAAACACATCCAATGAAGCTCTGGCGCGCGCGCAAATTCGAACGCGCGATCATTAGCGCGAGTGTGTTAGTACACACACAGCACGTGGTGGTATACTACTGCTGGGGCCGCTGTTAAACTCGACCCCGCGCTAAACTAATTGGGCCTTGATCGTCAATCAGAGCCGCGACGATACGTACACCCCGCACGCGCATGCGCACTATGATGTGGGGAGAGAGAGAGAGAGTGATTGTGTGAGGATCGAAATGGATAAATTGATTTCGCCGGTTGCCAGAGCGGAGAGGATCAAAGCGCGCGCGCGCAGATTCGAGTTGACAAGCTCTGTGATGTCTGCGTGTATGATCGTTTGGCGTGAGACGATTTCGCTCTTTATTTATAGACGTGCGGCGTGCACGTGGTGTGTTCGATTTTATACAAAAGCACGGTGGGATGATGATGGGTTCGTTGGTTTTATAACGAGTATAATATTGTAATGGTTATTAACATACAATTGCCGTCGAAATTGTTGAATATTATATATACTATACCAGCGGGGGATATGTCGAATGAATAGTTTCGCGAATGGAAAACCACCACGCCAAGATTTATATTACAATTGCAGATGCCATTTGACCAAAGATGATGTAGGCTCGATTAATATAACGACTATGTCGCGAGGTGTGTCGATTGTCTCAGAGGCGCGCGCAGGCGTATAGCGCATAACAACTTATTAACCAAAATAAACAATATACACGAGATGTAGGAAGAAGAAGCTGCGCGTTATTTTTCAGCGTTTCGAATATCAACGTGTCAGCGTCTATTTTTATTTGAAATTCAATGTTACTCGGGCTGCGCTCGGCTGTGGTTCAGGACGTATTATTAGCGTGATGCCACTGCAGAGCAATTTATCTGCGGTTTCAAAAATCGAGCGCATCTGTAACGTTCGTAATTTAGGTTTACGAAGCTGCACGCGCGCGCGATTCTGCAGCGCAACACGACGATTAAACTTGTTTGACAGTCGTGTCATGAATTATTTCTGTTATGGTTTTATTTTATGTAAGCTTAGAGGCTGTATAACGTTTTTTAATTATAAACATTGATTTTTTTAATATAAGAAAATTGTTGTATCTAAAATTTAATTTACGCGGTTTTGTTATTTTAAAATCTTATAAAGTTTTGAATACCCGCGTATAGTTATCTTGTTTTAAAATACTGATAATACAAATTTAAGATATATTATATATCACATTCAAATAAATCTCAAACATCACACCACAGAGGCAACAGGTCCATCCTTGAACCTCTCACCTCCCAACAAAAACCAACCTCTCCCTCCAAAAAAAAAGAAAACCACCACTTCTTCCTCTCCACCCTCTTCCTCCTTCCACCTCTCTTCACCAACCCCTGCCTCAAAAATCACAGCCCCCTATCTCCTATATATATATCACTTCTTCTAACACCACTATAACAACAACAGCTACAACACGACACTGCAACACTCGCGCTTATGACAGCTCGGCGTCCGGTCGCTCACTCGCGCGCGAATCTCACCGGCGAACTAAGCCTACTCCTCTCCTGCACACCGCTAAGCGCCGCGCACGCTCGGCCGTCCCGCTCTCGCTGAAAGCCAACAGCAGCGCGAGAGCGGGGGCCGTGTAATTTTACCTGGCTTCTCTCTCGCTCTCTCCCGCGTGTCTATTTTAACGAGGATGACGCGCGCGGGGGGACACGGAATATGTAAGAGTGTGGGCGCAAGGTGGTGCGTATGTATAGGGGAACGAGAGAGTGGTCAAGGCGAGGGGTGTATTGTGCAGGAGAGCTGAGGTGGCTGTCTGATGGGATATTAAAAATGGAAGGTGGAGAGATGGGATGTGTGGGAGTTTCATTTATGGTATAAACATCGTGTTATTGATAGGGTATGTAGATGGATTATATAAGTTTGGGAGAGGGCTTACCGAATTCGACCTGTATCTATACTTATGGCGTCAATGACTAACTACTTTACAAATTGCTTTTCAAACTTTGGTCGTTCAATTATGGTTCAGATGAAGACGTTAGTTTCCGCCTTCGCATCAATAAATAAATAGACAAAAATATGTGCCAGCTGACAAATTTCTTGTCATCAATATTGTTGTGACATTGCTAAAGTTGTTCTTTTAAGTATCTTGTACATCTGATTTCTGAAAAGTTATATTTTTATATTTTTATATTATAGCTTGGAAATAGAATAGTAACTTTAATAAATGTATTAAAGTAAACGTGTTTTTAGATGCTAATTTTAGTTAGAGCTGTGTGTTTACTCAAATTATAATACCAATTAAGTAATGCGATATATATATATCGCACAAAAAAATCTAGTTCATAAAATCTCTACGGTTAGGCAGTACCTGCTCTTGCATAATAAATTGAGCGAAAAATTTTATTTTATTTCTACCATATCTCGATTTTAAAATAAAAGTGTATCTCCATAATCCACTTCAATTATTTCAAATAATTATTCACGAACGTTTTTTCGATTGACATTCATCGTTTAATCCTTCGCACAAATAAAACTTTATTTCATCGCTAAAATAATAAAGCTCAATTTCCGTACATGCATAAAACATATAGAACGTACATTTCAAACCCCACGGCTAAATTTTGTCTCAATTCTTAATCCGATTATCCCCTGTAAGAGAACGATGCAAATGGGTAAATACGATTACATTAAAAGAGCTAACACCTTGACGCGATTACACCGTATTACCTGTAAACCGCGCGCACACCCATCTTACTTCTCAGATTTTCTAAAAAGCGTGTATTTCGGTCTTGTATAGTTGTTGAAAAAACGCGCGCCGACTTAATCGGATTAAACTCTTCTCTCCTCAGAACACTGCTCGTGCTCTTTTTTCATCGCAACAACCGTAAGTTGGACAGAAACGTATTAATATAAAATAATACTGATGTTTTTTGTAGATAACTTTACGAAACTTTCGCGTAAACATTTTTCCACGCCTTATCTTTCACTTTCGCAAGTTTTTCTTCTTATAATAAAAATAGCCAATATACTTTTCCCTCGCCAAATCCCTAATCAACGCGGCGACAATATACACTCCTCCAAAGTTCCGCTAAAATTTCTCCAACACCATTAACGGAAGCGAGAAAAGAAAAGAGTCAAAACGAATTTTTTACCACACGACCGCTCGCTGAAACGCTATATCCAACAACAGCCGTCCTAGATCCGCGGCAAAAGCATTAGCGGCGGCACCTCGAGCGAAACTTAAAACCCGATCCCCACCCAACTTTTTTTTACCCACTACATTACTATAGAGTGAGAAAAAAACAGTCCAAGCGAGGGTGGGAAAGAAAGAAACAGCGAAACGATAATGGAGAAAATCCGCGCGGCGCTTTTAGTGCCTTCTCAGCGAAGAGAGACGAAATCGAGAAACGTGCACGCTTTAAGGGTGTGGGTGCACGTGCGCAGAACAGTATTTGCGTATACTCGATGACCATGTCGCGCTGCTGTGTGCTGCGTATAGCGAAAGAATAAAGTTTTTTTAGTGTGCGCTAGCGCGGAATTTTCTACTTTTACGGCGACTCGACGAGGTCGCGTAACTTTGGAAGCAGCGGTGATGTGGCTTTTTTTTATTAACGCCACGGGTTTACGGCGAAAGCGAGAGGTTTTACTGGTCTGGGAGTACAGTCTCGGGAGGAGTGCGCGAGTGAATGAGAGTATTGAACTGTGAGGTGTATAGGGTATAATTGGGAATCGTTGATGAAGTTTCGGAGATGGGAGTGTATAGCGGTTGAGACGATAACGGGTTTATTGCTGTAATATCCAGCTATGATATCGGTCGGGCGATTAATCGGAAGATTTTTATGCGGCAATATAGTCGTCGTTTGGAACACGCAGGATAAACAAATTTTGGTTAAAAAAATTTAATCTTGAAGCATTGTATCTTTGGAACAATTTTCATAAGAATATAATGAAAACATATAAGGTAAGTCGGGGTAATTCGGCAACTTTGCTAATTCGGTCATTTTTCTAGTTTGCTATCTTTACTTATCCGAAAGCTTAAATAAACAATGTCGCCAGCTTCTAAATATAAAAAATATACGTTTTGTACAGTTTTTAATTGTTTAAAAATGACCAGCACATTGTTATGCAAGTTTCTATTATCAAAT
>UXGD01002883.1:0-23173 GCA_900474315.1 Torymus auratus | reverse complement strand
TTATAAGATATATTTAATCTATGTTGAATCAACTGAGTTGAGTTTTCAAGAAATTGGGCGAATACCAACACTACAAAATCCGAAATCTTCTGATCAGAAATGGAATTGGAATTTGTCCATATATAAAAAGCTCATAACTGAAACACTGTCCATATTTAAAAAACTCATAACTGAAATAGTTGGGGGATGTAAGGTCCTCGCAAAAAAAGAGTTATATAGACGTGCGTAGATAAACGAATAAATTATTTTAAAAAAATTCTTAAACTCAAATCACCGGATGATGTGAGATCCACGTAGAAGGGGAAGGCACGCAGACGTGCCACTGTCAGCATGCGATTATTTTAACAATTTATGAACCCAAAGAGCCAGGTGACGGAAGGTCCTCGTAAAGTAAGGGAGTTATATAGACATGCGATAATAATAATGCGACAGAAGATAGTAACGATGCAGTAATAATGCGAGTCGATAATTTAAAATAATCTTAATCCCGAATAGCCGGAGATCGCAAGTTTTACGCAAAAAGAAACAGTTACCCAGAATTTTATAATAATCCACTCTTTTACTGCCACACGTCTGTATAACTCTTTTTTTTGCGTGGGCCTCGCGTCCGCAAGCTATTTGGGCTAAAGAATCTTTCAAATATTCGACTGAACTACAGTCGCACGTCTGTGTGACTAATTTCTCTTCTACACGGACCTCATGCCCCCGACTATTCGGGCTTCAGCCTTTTTTAAATAGTCATCTATTGTACTATGGTATCTTACTATTTCACTTCAGCATGCCTTCTCATCTCTGTGAACCTCACCTCCCTCTGCTATTTGTGTTTAAGACATTTTTAAATAATCGACTCGTTTATTGTCACACATCTACGTAACTCAATTTGATCAAGAATTTCAAGACATGACGATAATACTTTTCATATTGATTGAAAAGACCAAGACAAGAGAGAAATTTTCAAGAGAGAGACAATAATTACAGAAATATTGCATTGTCTTGCTCTCGTGCAGCCCTACAATTTTCTATAAAAATTTAAAATATGAACAATTATAAGTAAAATAAACTTAATCTGATATAGATATTATTCAAGTAGATAGTTAACTATTCAAGTAGTAATTTTATAAAATAATATTTTCAGAAAATTTATATAAAAAAAGCTTCACCACTGTACAATGCAGTTATTATCAACCGTATGTTTGTGTTATTCATAAAACTAAATTGTTTACGCATGCACTGCTACAAATACCGTCCAAACATTACAAAATTCCTACGAAAGCTGAATAAAAGTCGAATAACCGAAAATCTCCCAAGCCATAATAACACCACTGTAAAAAATATCCCTCACACTCTATCGATCGTCGTAAAACGTTTCCTCTGCTTTATTTGGAGATTACGTTTACCCTCATAACGAGCGAGAAAGATCACATTTTTGTGCTCATATGCTCACCGAAACTTTTTTACGTCCGCAGACACGCGCTGCCGGCTTTCAGGAAACGCGAGCGATAGAATCCACCCCCTTGCGCACAAAAAAAGCGCTCGAGAGGGCGGGCAGCAGATGCAGCTCGCGTGGCGAGTCAAGCTGTGTAACACCGCCGGCACGCGCATTGCGTAATGCGCATACGTCTATATAATATGCGTATACATACCAAAGTTGTAATGCTAATTCGATGTTATGGTTGTTATTTAATTAGAATTCAAGTGTAATTATGAGCGAGAGTATATTATGTTGGCGCTGTGTGTGTTATGGTAATTGGAAAAGTGGAGTGGTGCATTGAAAATGATAATCGACTAATGCCGTAACTAACGGAAAATTTTATGTGGAGCGCGTGTAATTAAACAAAATGTTCTTGTTTTACATTATTCAAGCGATTTTTTAATTCACGAGGCTTATAATTACGTATTTTAATTTTGGCACACATAAGTTTTTTCCAATTACAGGTTGGAATAAAAACGTTTTTTAATCCTCTCTTTTTCATACTATTATACACATTTAGTTTATCATAATTATAATAAAAACGTACTCTAATACTTCATAATTTCAATGTAAAGATATTCCAAATCCTAATCCAAAACCGAATCTCCATTACAGAGCTATTCCGCTCCCCTGCACTTTCCCAATTTCTGTCAATTCAGCAACCGCAGCCATATATACCGATATCGAATTCTCCGCCGTCCAAACACACGCGCTCTCCTAAAAAAGGACAATCATTTTTTCTCCACCGCCACGCGCCCCGCGACAAGAATGAAAAAAAATCCTCTCTCGCGGCACGCGCCTACGCATCCACCCCCTACCGTCGATTTATACAAAAAAGTGAAAAAACCAGGGAGCAGATGCCTCAGCGCGCGTGGACGGTCCACTCGACGGCTGTAGGACAGATGCTGCTGCTGCTGCGTTTTTTTTTTTCCTCTATCGGCCGCTCTTCCGGGGAGGCCCGGCGCGTGCCTCTGTACTGCACCAGTATGCCTCCTTTGTGCGTGATGTAAGAGGTTGCAGCAGCGCGCTCGCGTAGGTGTATTATAACCCTTTTTCCATGCGACAAAAGTGCGCGGTGGCACGCCTAGGCGCAATTGGCTGAGAGAGATTCTCTCGTATTCTTGGGAGTAGGAGCGAGCGATCTTTCGCATGGAATTTTGGGGATGAATGAGGGACCGCGCGAGTGAATGGGAGAGGGTGTAGTGTCTTGGATTTGTGTGTGTTGTATGCATTAGCATAGAGTGGGAGGAGAGGACCGAAGGAGAGCCACTTGATGCGTTGACAATGCGGATATTTTGTATGCGGCGGGGCGCGGTTTTCTCGAGAGGATCGCTTTTGGTGCAGTCAACAGAAGGACGTCCGAGGTCCTTAAGGGTTTTAAAAGTGGTATAATCTTGGTAAGCGGGGCTGAAGATGTAGATTGTATTGTCTACTGACGCTTTATAATGTTTAGGGTACCTTCTTTTATTGAAGATATTATATAAGGCAATGATAAGTTATAATGGTGCATTTAGGAATATAAGATGTATCATTTTTAATGTAATAATCGGAAGAAACACTTCGTTCCTCATAGACGACAATGTAATAAAGTGCATTTTATTAAAGAATGACAGCTTGTTCCCGGTATAGACGCTTCTTATAACTGACTGACTTTTCTTACATAACGTTTTAGTTTATAAAGGAGGCCGTATTAACTTTATCAATTAAAATATAGGTATCTCGACGTGGCATAATTAGTACAGTGTGTATAGTGTGCATCTCGATTAACCTAATCGATGGTGTACGATACCCCTTTATTTATCGATTATATCGATACGAGGAGGGTAAGACCGGGGTGTAGAGTCCAAAAGGTTTGTACACGGTCGAGAGAAGGAGGGGGGCAAGAGGCAAAACAAAAACGGAAATGTCATTGGTGCTTTAGTCGTGTAACAAGTCCCATAGACGCCAATAAATTTGATTGAAAAGCTGTCATTGCACACTTATTTATTTAGTAAAAGAGTTAATTCATTACACAGGTTGTCAGCTATATCCTCATTTGTTCTTGTAACATGCTTATAGCAAACAAGATTAAACTGCGTAAATGCGGTAATTACTTTATATCCTACACCCTGACTCATAAATCGAGCAAATCTTTCCAAATCAAAACCACACATGAACTAGCCGTCATTTGAAATCTCGTTTTCTCCCCAAATTTATCTCTCCCCGACGCGTGCAGAGCTCACATAAGCAACAGAGTCCGCTGTCTCCCCTGCAATTTAGAGCATCATTTCCAACGCAAAAGCAGCCGCGATAAATTTGCAATCGCAGCAGCCGAGCTTACCGAACCGCTCGGCATGTAAAGATCCTCGTCCCGCGTAATATCCTCCGCTGGCTTTACTCGAAAAATCCACAAAGTTCGACGAGCGGCCCAGAACCATAACATCGAGAAAGAAACACACACATACGTAATCGGCATCTCGTTATAGTCTCGCGGGCAAACTTTCTCTCTCTCTCCCGGTTTTTCCGTCGCACGCGCGCGGATTACGCAGCTGTCGCGGAAGGAGAAGAAAAAAAAGGATCGCGCAGAGAGAAAGGGGTATAAGAGAGTATACACGAGATCCCTTTCACCTCTCTCTATATCGCGCGCGTGCGCTTCCTCGCGGCGGCGCGTGCGGAACACGCGACCGGCACGAGAGATGGAGGTAATGGATCGGCGCGCGAGTGACGCCTCGGATTAGGAGAAAGACTTCCTGTCGGAACGGTCTCCTTTATCCCTTTATTCGCGGCAGTTTCTTTGCAGAAGAGAGAGAGAGTGCATTGTCAGGCCGTCGGTCGCGTGCGATCAATGGGGAAGCAGCATGAGCCAAGTGTCAAGAAAAGAGAGAGCGACACGCGTGCACGCGCCCGCCGATTGCGCTCTTTCGGGCTTTGGATTGTTTTGCGCTTTATTTTGATGGGGTGATCGAGAGATGTGCGTATAGAGCGAGAAAATAGAAGATGTATTGTGAATGGGGGCTCAAGCCTTTGATGATTGATCTGATCTTAGCTTAGGGTATTAGAGGAGCTCTGCGCTCGAGCTTGCTTTTATTGGTACAATGATTTTTATAGAGTTGGCTGAAAAGTAGTAAATAGTAAAGCTATTGTGAGGTAGTAACATTTTTTGTAAAGATTTTCTAATTAGAATTAAATAACTCTAGGAAATAATTGACTTATATTTTTAGATATATTTTTAATATTATTATTAAATAAATAAATAATTTTGGTGGTTAAAATATTAACCATTTAGTGTCTTCGCAAGAAAAAAATTTTGTTATTTTATTTAAAAATGAGTTAAATATGTGAACGTAAATTAAAGAAAAAAATGTGTAGTAATAAAAAACAAAATTATTATTATTATTATTATTATTATTTTATTTTATTTTAATTGCATTAGCAACTCTTTTTCAGGTCAAATAATAAAATCGGATAAGTTTTAAACTTATATTATTTGATTATAATCAATTTTTGGTCCCTTGAAAACCTTGGACAAATACATTCAGCTAGTGACCGCTAAAGGGTTAAAATAGAGAACAGATTTATAAATTAAGACTTTTCGTAAGATTAAAACATAATAAATTTCAATAATGAATTTTCACAAGATAGTTGGCGAGTTCAGGCTATAGGATTAGCTCACCTACTCGCCTACAGTACCTCCCTTGATTTTAACTAATGTATCTATTCTACTTAATGGTTTCCCTGCTAATATATCTAATATAATTAATAGTATTTACTGTGCCCAGAGCTTGAAGAGACAGGTGGAAGAAAAAGTTCAAGAGCTTATTGCTAATCATAGACAACGGTCATAACAACAATCATAGAATTCGATCGGATCGAAATGAACTATTCTTGTCACTTTACAGATATTATTTGATTTCCTGTTGTATACATTCGGTTTGTCATTAAAT
The DNA here is from genome assembly GCA_900474315.1 of Torymus auratus. Lineage (NCBI taxonomy): Eukaryota > Metazoa > Arthropoda > Insecta > Hymenoptera > Torymidae > Torymus > Torymus auratus. The sequence goes on along the minus strand of UXGD01002883.1, from coordinate 17,779 downwards.
TAATCGACTAGCCCACGTGTTGTGTTGAATTAGCAAACTCGACATACGATTTTGATTAATGTCTTTAATTTAACACACGTCCTGTGTGAATTTTGTGTAGAATTATTTGTGTAATTACATCGTGAAATTTTTACACACGATTTGTGTTAAATTCAATTTTTACACAGATTTTGTGTATTTTTCATCATTGCAATACTAATTACTCATAGCGTGTGTAGTAAGTTCCATTTTTTACACAAAATATTGTTAAAACTGGACTTGATTTTTAAATGTGTATGGAAATTGTTCCAATAGTTCGACCCTATTTGAAACCATTTACATAGGCCTGCCTTCGGAGCACTCCCGCGCTCCTTAATTTGACATGTAAATTATATAAAGATTTGAAATCGATATTAAATTTTTCTATATATTAAATTTTTAATGACAAGTACTTTCATATAATTTCATAACAATAAACAAAAAAAAGATTGCTTAATTATAAGGTGTACATACTTAGGCTCCCCTTACAGACCAAATTGTATAATAATAGTTTAGGAGCTGAAGTGAATCTGAATTCAATATCATTGTATAGCATAGCTATGATACCCTTTGAAAAGATCAGTTTTATACGAAAAAGCCTTAAAATTGGGTATATCTATATAACGACACGACAAAAGCAGAAAAGTAAAGTTCCAATAACCCGTCAATCTTCCATGATCGATCCTCGATTACCCTTCTCAATGACCGCATACATATACTGAAAAAGACGCAAGCCTCTCTCTCTCGCGTCATAATCGCGGCCCAATAAAACCTGAAAACCGCGCTCGGCGCTGATATACCGTTCGTTCGCGAGAAATCCAAAGAACAAAGCGAAAAAAATGCACGTTTCCGTTCTCCACACGGCGCGGTATACTCGCTTCGTATATATATACATACATACCGGATGGAGGCACGAACACAGAGAGAAACGTCGGGAAAGAGAGAGGGAGGGAGAAGAGAGACGGGACCGTTAAAGTCCTATTTTCGAGATGAGTAACGCGCTCCCTCGCTCGAGGGGGGGAGAACGCGGAACACAGACGCGCGCGCTTGGCGCGTCGCGGAAAAAAGAGCAAAGAACCGGCAAAAAGGATGCGAGGAGAGAAGAAGGTCGAAGAGGGATAGAGACGCACGCGGAGAGGAAGAAAAGAGAGAAGCAAAGCACGAGCAACGAAGGAGGAGGAGGAGGAGGAGGAAGGAGGCATCATGCCACTAGTCCCTTTCCAAGTAAGAGTGGGTTAAGGCCCAAGGTCCGAGAGCGGCTACATAACTGTATACCCGCGCTGCACTCGCGAGGCTCACTCCCCCGGCGCACCGCTGCTCCTGCTGCTGCTGTGTTGGTCTTAGTGTTCCGAGGCTTTATGCAATGGAGAAAGAGACGGCGCGCGCGACTTTACGGGAGATGACACTCGAATGGACAATGGAGTAATTGATGGCCCGCCGTAGCGGCACACCAGCAGCCGCGAAATATGAGAGGAGTAAGATGCTTTTGTGCGCGCCGGTGTGAATTTCAATGTTGACGCTTGAAAGCGCGAATTTTTTTTCTCTTTTCATGGAGTGGTACTGTTATGTGGGTAGGAGGTTGCACTTTGCGAAAAGGTAGCGAAGATGAGGTTTTATTGAATTTAATTGATTTGTCTTTAACGTGGATTGTATAACGAGCATTATTGTATAATATGTCAATTTTGGGAAATACTCGTGAATAAGGAAGAAGTGTGAAGATAATATTGATATACACGAATTACTTAAAAGTATATCCTAAGAATTTGAATATTGCATAACGGAAGACCGTATTCTAATTCATTGACTGATTCTACTGACGCACGATCAGTATATCAGATGGACTTTGACGGGAGGAGTTTGTCAAACGTGTCTCTAACGGTTGAAATTAATTAATCTAATGTAAGTTGTCCAAGATGATTACAGATTTAGTATTAGAAATGCTAATTCACGTCGTATAATTCTGTATAACGGACGACCAAGAGATGCTGTAAATTGATATCGAGATATAGGCACTAGCACCGAATTTACATTCGGACAACTCTATCCGAGCTGGATGCTGTAAAATTACATAAACGGAATTTGAATATATTATTTGAGCTGTTAACAAGCGGCGTGCCCTACTTTGCGCCAGGGTTGAGTTTCTTGGACGCGAGGCGATTTTTTCGTGGGAATGTTACCGTTTACTGTATAGTACAACTGGTAATGCAAATGATTCTTTTTTATCTTTCAATGTAAAATGACATAATTTATTTTAATTGCTGAAGCAAGAAACCTTATATACGGGAAAAAATTTTATTCAAACAAAATTTAAATAGAATTTTGGTTGTACATGATTTTTATGAAAACGAATTATCAAGTCTTTTTCGAGTTCAACTGTAACGTACCATATTTTAAAAATTTCAACAAAGTAAAATTTGCAATTTTTGGGAATGCCCTACATTTTACATCCTTTCTCCAACATTCTCCATACGACCGAAATTCATCGCGAAATCGAGAAACTCCTTCACACAGCTGAATCCCCAACCAATTTAGAGGGACATTTTTCTAATCCCAGCTGTGGTACCACGACAACTCTCCGGTCGCACACGCGACTATCCTTCCCTTCCGCGTCGCGCGGTCTCCCTTCTCTCACGTGTGCCTTCTTTAGGCCACGGGGCACGGATGCGGCCACAACTTCTCTCTCTCCCTCCATCTCTGACACACGATCCTCCTTAGGCCATCCACATACACACACACCTACAGACTCTCAGCGAGGAGTAGATATCGTGCGCTCCCAGGATCCGTTATCCGCGCGATGTGTATACCTACACACACATGCACACATACAACGGCTCTCTCGCGGGGTGTCGCGCGCCGCGAGCCTGTTACCGTGTTACCGCAATTCAGGCCACAAAGTCAAAATACAGTTAGCCTTAGCTGCGCGCGCGCGTTCTTTCTTTTCTCCCGAAGCGGAGAGAGAGAGAGAGAAAGAGAGGAAGCGGGATCTTGGATGAGGTAGAAACGACGAAGAAGGCGGGAGGGAGAGAGAAAGGGGGTATACGCGCCGCACGCGGGAGAAGAGAAAAAAGAGACGGTTAGGTGGGCGTATATAGTTCGCATCCTTTTCTGGTGCCCGCTGTCTCTCGCGCTTATTCCGGGCCGAGGCTGACCCTTTCTTTTGTCTTGCCGCGAGTGAGAGAGACGCGCTCTGACGGTCAATGTCGGCTCGTAAACTTGTACCTTGAAATTCAGAAGGAGGCTTTTGTTGCTTGCGGTGGTGGGAATTTTAAGGTATCTAGGGGGAAGTCGAATTTTGGCATGGTAATCTTCAGATTTCCGTGTGTAGTGTATAAGTAATTGTTTTATTTTAATATGTATATTCAAATAGAACTCTTTAATTTGCGAATTAAACGATTCTATCGAAGCTTTGTTTGAACATTTTTGCAAAAGTCACAATTAAAAGTATGAAAATATTCGGTTCTTCAGAAACGTGTATAGAAAATTATTTCATTTGGATGGAATATCTGTTGTTCACCATATTTAAAAGAATATTTATATTTATATATTCATGTCTCTCTTTCTCTCACTATATCTCGGCTTCTTCTTGTTTTCCACCGATGAGCATTGCGGTCCGCATGCGCTGCGCGCAATATACGCACCGCGCACGTGACGGATCTCACGGCGCTCACGCTCCTTTTGCCACCGACCGCATGTTACACACACGAGAGAGAAAGAAGCTCAGTCTCGTGCTTCCGCGAACAGCACAGTATATACATATGCTTTATGCTATACGAAGCGCATTGAGATTCGGCGCGCCTTGGATTGACCCTATTTAATCACGTGCGATTCGATGAATTGTTATAGCACGCACAGTCGTTCACTCACGTGCGACCACGTGATATGTATGTGTGTATATACCGTTCGAAAGTTCCAGAGCGCGCTACTCGGCCGAGAGCTGCCGAATTCGAGGGTAATTATCGGACTGCTGCGCGTATATATCGGGAAAGGAGTAGACGGTGCGCGAGGCTGGTGCGTTGCGAATTCGATTCGAATAAAAATTGAAGCGGCGAGGACGAGACCGAGGAGCCTTGTTACATGTTGGTGCAACATTCTGTTGCGCGTTTTGGGCCATGAGTTTGTTGTTTTAGGTGAAATTAGCTCGTATATGGTAAATAAATTATGTATTTATAGTAAATAAGAAAAATGAACAGTGTTTTTTCAATATTTTTTCAGTTTTGTAAAGTAATTTGTTCTCTATACTTTTAGATGTAAACGTTATCAACGAAGTGTGTAATTTTACAATTATATTTTTAAACATTTTACCTTATAAAATTCTAATATTTTAAATTACTTATCAAAGACAACAAAATGACGCTTATAAAAGATATTAAATTATATTGCGCTATTGTATTTATGATTGACAGTTATAAATGATGCATCGCTTAGCTTCTGTGTAAAATCTGTAAAATATTCTATCATAGACCTTAAGAATTGATTGCTCGCAGCGCAGTATTAAAAACTCTATTATTTTCAATTACTTTATCAAGGTTGAAAGATCAAATAAATCATGAAAAAAGAATAACAAAATATAATATATCTTGATTTTACAATACCCTGCGAAATTTCTAAAAATAAAATTTCATAAAGTTTTATTCAATATAAGTATAAGAATAATAACATTTTTAGTTTCGCACATTTGTATAATACTGTCCGTTTTGATCAATATTTTCCATCACTTATTAATTAAGAATTCTGGAAAACAAGATACTTTTAACCGCAAATATTATCAACGAATCAACATCCATGCATTATTGACACCCACCCTGATTGCACGACTCTTGGCGCCTTTAAAATTCATTCATGCAACGCGCACACAGCACACATATGTATACGCGATATATCAGCGGGTAACAATCGCATCATCCAACGAACTAACACGTCGACGGAGCGAGAAAGAGCGAGAATCGTAACTCTGGCGCGCCGTTATTACGAAATGGATCATGCTAATTGGCTGGCCGCCTCGCGCGATGTAAAAATTCGTAATCGGCCGTTGCGATCGCGTGAATCGAGGCGAAATTTTTTCCGCGAAAGCTGCGGAACATCGGATTGCGGAGTGGCGCGTCTCGGCGCCGTTGCTCATCAGTGTCCCAACGGCTGCGGATCGCGTGCAATTGAAGATAGTCATGGTTTGGGAATGCGAATTCCAACGAGGGATCAGGAATTTTCCGTTTTTTTTTTGCAATTCGATGGATTAGCAGCGTTGCAGTCGCTGACTGTGCGCGAGATTCTCGGATTTTTCGTTGTGCAGAAACAATGCAATCCACACGAGTTCTGACGTCGATTATAGGTTTTTCTATTTACAATTATTTAAATGTTTTTGATAATTTCTTTTTAAATCATGCGTTTTTCTTCATTTGTGGTTGTTTTTCTAAGCTCGCTGAAATTTAAGTCAAACTACCTTGAAAAAAAAAATTATTTTTCTTCCTATATTACTTCTTACATAGCCAGTCGTAAAAGTATTATACAGCATATAACTATCGATTGCGATTGCATCCGATAATGAGGTCTTTTTAATACTTCCGCATGAAAAAACTGAGCTCTATGAGAAAATTTGTTGACACAAGTACCCATAATTTAGCAAACTTTGAAACACTCGTTAAACACACTCAAATGCATGGCTTTCTAATGGCAAAATTACTGACAATCGAAGAACTGCATTATATAGCACTTATGCATTTGATATAGATGTCACACTGGCGCTACTGCATAATTTTAGAAAGTTGCAGAGAGAATCAATTTGCAGTAATTACACGCGAAATATCCGCCATCGAAAAAAGAAATCATATAATTAAATAACACGAGTGTACAAGTATACATTACCAGCTCACTTTTATTAAACGCGCGCTCCCTGCACCTCTCAACGTCGTAAACTTCATTTTCGGAGCCTGCGAGCGAGACACGCACACGTCAAACACGCTTATAACTCGCTCCTCTAAAAGAAGAACTACTTTTGAAGTAGCAGCTCGCAGGAACTTCGAGCGACGAGTATAAAAAGAAGAAGAACCAAAGCCGCCCTGCGGTGAAGACATCGTTACGGCACCGGACAAGCGCCGCATGCACGCCTTTTCAGAGGGACCATCCACGTGGAACATACACGTATACCTTCACTCGCATTCCTCTTCTAAGCCGGTCTATCACATAATTGAAGTAAGAAAGAGAGAGAGAGAGATAAAAATGCTATTAAATCTGACTTGCGCAACGCTTTTTTCGTTCCGATATCCTTCTCTCTCTTTCTCTCGCTGGTTTCTATAGCTTCCGCTTGAGTCATTTATTTATGTTTGCTTACTTTTCATTTATTCTCCGGCGAGCGAGAGAGAGAGTATAGATGCATCTGAGAAATCGCACGCTTGTTTTTTTCTTTTTTTCTTCTCTTTCTATCTCGCTTGTTCCGAAGCGCACGACTATACAGTATTTATAGAGGCGGCGCGTGTTCGCGAAAATCATGAATATTTTATAAACGGCTTTTATATAGAAAGGCATTTTTTCCGCATCCCGCAGGAGTTCGGCGTAAGCCGAGATGCAGAAAATCTCTTAGCTGCAGTTGTGGGAAGATCGAAGAAAGGAGCCGACACGAATGATTGTCTGCGATTCAGTTTGCACGTTTGAAATCGCAGATTTTTATTGGGAAAAATTATTATAGCCAAACAGTTTCTTACAAAATATAGTTTCTTTTTCAACCTGTGCTCGTTTTATGACAATATAAGAACAGTAACTGAGGTGTCAAGTTTACTATATAAAAAAAAATTATATTTATACAAAAACGAAGAAAACGTCTACACTTCAAAACTTAATGAATGAGAAATATATTTTTAATTAAATATCACAATTCTTCATACATTTGACATTCATAATCTTTGTATTCAATTACATTATGAATAATTCAGTGTTTAATATTTTTTTTCATCAACAACAAGTGTAGTTTATAGCTAAAAATAAACGTCTGAAGTAAATTATAATTCATGAATAACCAATTTAATCTTTGTTTCAATGTCAATATAATAAATATTTCTCATTTATCACAAATGTAGATGCATTTCGGAGAAAATACATTCATGCTACTAAAGTGTGTTTGTTTTATTTTTTTATTTAAATTTAAAGTCTTTCTTTTAAATCTATATTTATGGACTATGACTACAGACTAAGATCAGTATTTTTTTATCAGAATCGAATACGAGGAACATACTCCGGTTTCTAAAAGTGTTGATTCAAAATTTTATTAGTTAAACTGAAAATCTTTCTAGTAAATATGGCAATTATATTTTTAATTTATGATGATAAAAATATTTCAGAATCGAATTCCGGATCATTCTAATCTAATTTCGATTCGGTGTATCTGAGTATAGAATACACTATTGAAATTTTGCCTTAATAAAATCATTCAATCTTAGTGTTTATCTTCCTTCAGTGATCTATTATGAATTGTGGTGATTCGGAATTTTCCTGAGTCGATAAAAAAACTAAATTTACTTAAATTAGTTTGTATTAGACGAAATAGAAACAAATCATTGTCATCAATTTCAACAGCGGCACAATTCTCTATTGGGTGATTATATGGTAACTATACTTGAATAATTCGCGGAATTGATGGAAAGATTAACTATACTATACTTTTTCTGAACATTTATGATTACGTCAATTAAGATATGACGAGTCAAACATCCAGTCAAACAAGATCTACTACATAATCTTCAAATTTATCAAATTTCATAAAAGATATCAATATGATTTTCATAATGCACATCACACGTGTCAGATATGACGTGTGCCGACCCAGCGCTAAGCTATGTTAATCAAATAGCAAATAATTTTATTAGAAGTCTGATAAAACTCTTTTCCTTTCCTAACCTTCCAATTTCCCCGCCTTATCAGTACTCTGAGCTCAAGCTATCGTCAAATACCGGAAACATCTGGCATTATCGTCGAAATCTAATATCTGATCCCACGACCACACACGCGCGCTCATCTCAACGCCAACGTGTCGTCTTACCAAAATCTCAGTATTTCACTAAAGTAGCCCAATCTTCTCCCTCTCTCTCCCACACACATGTATATATAAATCCACGCATAAGCAAATCTGAACCTGCGTAGAAAGTTTGACTAGAAAGAGAGAGAAAGAGAGAAAGAGCGAGAGAGAGGCCAACGCCCAATATTCGCGCAGATTTGAAATAGACCCCCGGCCAAGGCGAACCCGTCCGACTACCAAACGGACAATTGTTTTCCTCTGTAGAGGATCCTGTGTGTGTGCACGTATACATGCATACGTATATATCAGCAAGAAAGAGGAGGAGGAGGTGGAGTGTGTATATAGAGAAACCGCCCGCGGGAGGTGAACGACACCCGGCCGATCGACACTCCAGAGGAGTCGAAATACATGTATATACAGCTCAGTCTCTCGCTCTCTCGACGGCGCGCTGAATATCACGTTTGGATTGACGCTCTTTTGTCTGGGAGTTCATATATGCAGAGCGAGACGTCGGAATTTAAAGATCCTCGCTCTGCGATTCTCTGTGCCTCTTTGTTGTAGATAAACAGAGCCAAAAATATTTTTAGACAATTTTTAGCTGAAAACAAAGTTTGAACTACGTATAGGCTCTGAATTAGTTTCTTCGTTACCATTTTAATCTTTTTTTTTATTCAACATTAGACTATTGTCTGCTGCAAAAATATTGAATATACTCATTTAAAACCTTTTCCATTATAATCATATACATAAATTATTGTATCCGTTTTAGAAATAGTTTTGCATTGAAGTCATCCATATCATCAAAACATATCTTAATACTAAACCTACAATTAATATAGAATATAATACAGAAATTCCTTGAATCATTTTTGCTGTACGCCATTATTACACGGAAAATCTAGTCGGACCGTTCAACGCTTCTCACTCAAATTGCCAGATAAACGATTTCAAAAAGCTTCCTAATCATTTCTATATAATATATAGAATCGTACATATTATGCAACACCCCAATACTCTCAAGAGAATATATCACCTTTTATCGGTATCATCAACTTTTACAACCTGGATTTGAAAAGGCGGCTAGACTTTCGAGAAAATTTCGCAGATAAAGCCACATTATCCAGTGCAGTTGATAAGGCGACAGCGTCGCAGCCGAAGAAAGAGATAGTTCTTCTGCAGAAATGGCCCGACTCTGCGTGTTCCTCATTGCCTGCTTGGCAAGTATTGCAGTTGTGAATGCTGTAAGCCATACTGGACAGCGCCTGTATGGAGATGGACTTCTTTTCAAAGAGCTCGTGGAAATAGTAATTATTTGTTTTAATAACATATGTATAAATTGTCATAATTGTATACAATCGAGCTCTATTATCTTTTCTCAATCAGTTAATTATATATATTCGTTTATTTATAATGTACGTTCTATATATTTTCATTTTTATAATAACTTTGAATATTTCAGAATGTCGTGACAGGCCAAGCTCGCATAAAGCGCAGTTTTCCAGGCAAGATTATCACTCGCATTGAGTTGAAACCTATTCTGAGCATATCAGAATCTCTCTTCAATCTCAATATCTTAGATGGAGGTGTTTTTTCAAATTTCGTGGACTTAGAAATTAAGTTCTTGAATTTAGTTAATGTTCCAATGCGGGTTAAAATTTACGGCATGTCCGTGGTACCAGGTGGGGATTCAGAAAATGACGTTAATCTGCTTGAAAAATAAAAGAAAATTTTGTAAAACTTGTAATTTGTTTTTTGTACTGCGTATCATAACTAATGTTTGTAAAAGTCATCAGTAAAAATCAATTCTTGAAAAATAATTCATTATAATTCTATAGAATAAAGAAATATTCATAAAAATAATTTATTATGACAAGGAGAATCATTCCCTAATTCATTGTTAGGCATGGAGTTTTGCTTTCTTCTGTTGCTTCCTCGCTTTGAAATTTTTTTAGGGTTAGATTTTGGATATATTTTGGCTGACTTCTTGGAGCAGAAGGATTGATCCATTAATTTAGGAGATATTTGAGGTTAAAATTTTTTTAACCTTTTTTCAAATCGTAATTTCTCGGGAACGGCTCGATGTATCAGCTTGAAATTCGTAGACAATTTTATGGGCGATGTAGGCAATATGGGTGCAAAATTCTTTCAAAATCATATGATTACTTTTGAAGATATTTAATATTTAAAATTTTTGTATTTGATAATGTAATTTTTGTTTGTCGCACGATAACTGGAGTAAAATAAAATTGGTTTAATCGCTTTCAATTTTTGTGAGCAGGTAGTTTTTGGATATCTTTCAGTTAAGTGCTTTTGGGCTAAATGAATTGGTCCATAAATTTCACAGATATTTGGAGTTAAATTTTTTGTAACATTTTTTCAAAACGTAATTTTTTCGAGAACGACTTTATGCATGAGCTTGAAATTCATAGACAATTTTGTATGTGATATAGGCAATATGTTTGTAAATTTCCATCAAGATCATGCGATTTCTTCCTCGTTTTCGTATCGGAAATAGTTGCAATCTGACAGTTAATAGAAGAGACATCATGTTTTAACGAAATAGAGGATACTTAAGATGAGATGGACCATATCTCAAGGAATTAGAAGGCTTTAGAATTAGGCACACTGGGCTTCAGTTTTAGGTACCAGAAATCGACTTTCCAATGCCCGCGTAAGTCCGTTTCCCAGAGGATGTGCACTCTCCTTCTGAAACCCAAATACCGGGGGGCGGTGCGAGGTCCTCGCAAAATCGGGAGTTACGATGACGTGCGACAGTGAATCAATAATTTAAAAAATTCTTAAAGCTGAATAGCTGGAGACTGCGAGTTCCACGCAAAAAGAAGCAGTTGTTGTGACACGCAGACTTTTTTAATAACGCACTCTCTTATTGTCGCGCGTCTACGTAACTCACTTTTGTGCGTGGGCCTCGTGACCACAGGCCATTTAGGCTCCTCCAGAATCTTTCAAATAATCAACTCGATTACAGTCGCACGTCTGCGTGATTGCCTCTTCTCCGTGGACCTCACATGTCCGGACTATTTAGGTTTAAGACTTTTTTATATAATCGACTTGCTGTTGACCTTTGTGAGACCTTTTGTAAAGATTGACTCGCTTACTGTCATACTTCTGCTTAACTCTAATATAATCGAAAATTTCACGACAAGATAATAATACTTTTCATATTGACTGACAAGACCAATACAAGAGAGAAATTTTCAAGAATTATTTTTTATTTACAAGAGCGAGACAATAATTATGCAGAAATATTGTATTGTCTTGCTTTCGTGAAGCCCTATTAAATACTACATTAGATGCTTTTTTTAAAAAAAAAATCCACTGGTCTAAAAGTTTGCACTGCCTCTCCCGTATCCATATGAACGCTCTACCTATATAATATAGTCACCACTCAAAAATTTAAGACATAAAAATGCTACTAACTCTTCTGAAAACCCTCCAACGAGATACAAAAATTGTCTAGACTCCAGCACTCATTGGTATTTCAGACAACGAAACCGCAGATACACTGGCTAAAGCAACAATCAGTTTTGGAGAGAAAATTAACTTCAAACTTTCCTATACAGACCTCTTCGAAGAAGCTAACGTCTAGGCTAATAATAGATTTCATCAACCATATACTGATTCGAACAATCAATGTACTAGAAAAATAACTTTAGTTTGAGGAAGCTAATTGCCAATGAATTGGTAGCGGTTTTGTTTTTTTCTTTAATTCACAATAAAAATTTCGATGACAAGATTATACAAAGTGTTTTATCATAATGATAGTATTTAGTGTTCAATTTTTGACAGTGTATATCGTTATGAAATTCCACTTAAATTAAGCCAAAATAAATTTTGGCTTTTAATCAAGAAAACCATAAAGATAACTTTCTCCGGCTAGACAAATAATACTTTTTATTTTTTATGTTTACTTTCTCAATCCGTGTATACTTGTTTTGTATTGTTAATAAAAATATAACCAATGTGATATAATTCATCAAGCCAATTAATTAATTTTTTTTTAAATTTGAAACGTTAGCGAGATTTTTTTACATGGTGACATCATACGTTCAAAATATATTTTTTACGTCAATGCTCGTTTCAGAAACGATCGTTAATCAAGCAGAAATTGAAACACTATCAGTATTCAGTAAAAATTCGAAAAATGACCTAACAACGATTAATTTTCGGGAAAAAATCACAAGATGAGGACCAAAAAGTTGACCAGTGACCTAACGAGATACTCCAAAGACTCATGACATTCAGCTATATTTGCTGCAGCTCTCAAATCTCGCATACCAGCCTAGTCATCACTCATATCGCCTACCACTTTTTCTTTTCCGCACTTCCGCAAAATATGTTGAGAGAACACGAGCAGCACTCGTTATATGAGAGATACAGGAAGTTCAATTATACGTGTACTCGATGTGCATTATGATTCTTTAATAATTGTGATTTCGCTCTACATCCTTCCACAAGGCCTCACTTTATTCGGCACTGAGAAAATTGCTTTAATCGCCGACCAGAAATCGTAAAATTTAATTTCACTTTCTAATGAGATTTTTTCTCGAAATGTCGTGTTTCCCTCTGTCATTCATTTTTCCAGTTCCATAAAAGATGTTGAATTTTGTATTAAAATTGTCCATAACAATTAAATATCTATAATAACAAAAACTATCAGCCACCTCAATAAAACATATTATACATATAAAAAGCCATGGCTTCAAATCCTAACTAACCCGATTCACTTTTCCACATTCCAAACACGACTATCATCACTTATGGTTTCGCCGTCTGGAAAACTCTCACGCGCCAAGAGAAGCGCCGCATCAGTTTCCACTCCTCTATCCAGCGTCGCTTCATCGGGTGAAATTTACAGCGCGATAAATCCCCCCAGACGACATAAAGCGATCGTAAAGGCCACCCGGTAACAAAAAGCGCCACCGCGGCAAGCTCCAGCTCTCATACCTACTTCCATCTTCCAAAGAAACAAAAACAAAAGCAAACGTTTAGGAATAAAAAAAAATACACACGCCATTCGATCGAGGGAAAGCACCGATGTAAACAAACTCTCTTGCGTGCTCGGCGCGGCCGCTTTAGGTTTTACGGCAGGTAAATTTCTCTCGTACGGCCGACCTCCTTCGTCGCTCTGCTTCTCTGTCGGAAGAGTCGGCGGATGCAGGTGTACATATACGTAGAAACACGCACCACGCGTGAGTGTATATACAATAACAGCCCCGCGGAGAGTAGTACGCAGAGACGCACTTTCACGGCGTGGAGAAGAGAAAATGCGCGTGACTAGCCGATGACGCGTCAGGCGAGAGCGTGTGCGTAGTATATAAGGCCAAATCGGTGCAGACCGGTGCCTGCGCGAGTTGCGAATTTTACGATCAACAACAAGGGTTTACGCAACTATCTGCGAGCGCGGGGGATTGTCGGGTGACTCGGTGCGGCTGTGCCGATGAAGTAAGTTGTGTACGAGAGGCTTGTGTTGACGATTGTAATACGTATATTTTGGGATTGTGGGAGCGTTTGGGATTTTTAGGCCACTGCTGTGATCAGTTGGATTTTGGCTTTTAGTAATATGTTCAAAGTATACAAGCCAATTTTTAGGAGCTCCATTTCATCAAACAGAAGGTTCAGTGTTGGTTATGCATGCATGTCTATGTTCTTGCTTTTCGTTTATCATCACTGAGTATTTTTGGTAGCTGATGTAATGTACTTTTTTGTTAAACTAACAAAATTTAACTTTTGTGGACAAAAATGGTTTACAAGCGGTGCCTCTATGATCTAAAGTTTATTTTGGTTTGCACTTTGCCTGCAGCAAATATGCCAGTGAACTATATCGTAATTCATTATTATTGACAAATAATATGTTCATATTGACACATAGTTGACTTGTGATGCAAGATATGTGTTTGTTACGAACATTCAACAACTCTAACATTCTTCCAAACTATACAGCACATGACTGACATTTGACTTTATCAAAAGATTTTTATATTAATGTAATAGTTTCACAAGAGCTTATTGCCATATTAATAATCTTCTAAAAATTAGAACACATCCATGTTGTTAAATGGATTTTTAGGTGGCCAAAACCGGTGAAAAAAGAATCCTTAATGGTGGCCAGAACCGGAACGTCTACCCTACTTATGAAATTGATATTTGACAACTGCATTGCAATTAAAATACAAATATTGTTCCCGATCAATGGTAAACTTTCAGGATCAAATATCACTTCCTCGAAAGTAACTTCCACGCGTCTACGAGACGATTCCTTTCCTAGAAACTTTCGATTCGCAAAACATAAACTATCGCCTAAATCTGAGCCGGCCACTTGTACACTTTCCATAGCCCCATGGGACTGAGATCGAAAACACTGGTACGCGCATTTCCGTAGGAAATCAACAAGCTCACATTCGCGATACGTATACGTACGTATATATTGCCTTTCTCCCCGGACGCGTGCGTGTGCTTTTGGCGCGTGGCGCTAAGCGCGCGCAAATCAAGTCCGGCCACGTCGAAAAGAAAGTCGCGTGAAAGTTTAGCCGCGTGCACGAGCTAAAAACGTCAGTGCGGGGTTTTGTTTTCGCATGCGCATGTAAGCGAGTCAGCGTCTCTTACTAGGCCGTGGGCTGACAAAAACGCGTTGATGAATGAACCTGCGTAAAAGGAGAAAAAAATGAGGACGTCGGTAGAAGTGGATTGGATGATATCATGCCTCAGTACTGGAAGATTTCGAGGACTCTTGATGTCATTATTAATATTTTTTAACATTGGGAGAGTTTTGGATCTTGCAGCAATTCTGGATGATTAAGTAATCGAAAAGTTTGAAGTTTTATTTTATCGCTTGTTATCAGCAAATTACTGAATAATAACAAAGAATTGATTGTCAAAAAGCTGTTTATTTATTGCCTCATCCAAGTTTTGTATTGTTGAAAATCGCTCCATTTATGTTACGACATGAAGCAAAATTTCAACTGGGCACACTGCTTCATATTGGTCATGCATTGGAAACGTTCATAGAGAGCTGAAACATTTTAATAAACTAATCTTTAAACTGGCCAGGTTTGAAACGCTCGCTGTCGTTCGCTCCCTTTACTCGACCCTTTTATCGTTATCCCCTCGTTATTAAACTCGTTATCTCCTCGTTATTAAACTCATTATCCCCTTTTTTAACCCTTTTTTCAATCCTTTTACTTAACCCTTTAATTAACCCTTTACTTCAAAGAGCTCCATAAAAAAAGTATGAAACCCATAAAGCCGGAGAACCGGAGAAATTGGAATCAGCTTAATATAATGTATATATATATGATAAGATAAGATAAGACAAGAAGTAACAATATTGGGTTCCCCATCGTATTTTATATAGGTCTCAAAAATCAAAGTTATTTATTTATTTGAATATTTCTGATATATTTGTAAACTATTATTTCTTTGCAAAGAACCATTAATAATTAAACTACATAAAAGGTAAATAAAAAGTGGTACATTTTTTGTACAATTCTAAAAATATAAAAAGACCACACTTATTAAAATTTAATTAATGCAGTAGATAAACTCCATTTGAAAGCGATATTAGCATAGCCTGAATCCGACTTTTAGCCAAAGTAAAAGAGGAGGACTCTTTTTTCGTCACACTACAACATCGAATGCAGAGTCCACCACAAGTGTAAGGTCTTCGGTACCTTGACACTGTACCAGTTTCGTTATAGGCCGGCCAATGACCGCCGGGCGAGAAATTGATATTTCATTCAGTCACACACATACACAACGACTTACGGTGCTTTTTTGTCTTCTCTCTTTCTCTATCGTTTGCTGCATTTTTTACCGGGTTCGACAATGGTGCGTGCTTAAAAAGTCGAGTGGCTGAGCTACGGTAATAACGAATAATTTGACGTTATTGCTGAATGACGTTAAAATGACATTTCTAAAAGAGTCTTATGCGAAATAATGATACTTCAAGTGGAATTGCTGAATATATCAAAGAAATCTATGTATAATAAGAAACAGTTCAGTTTCTTTAATTATAACTTTCAAATTGTTACACATTTTATTTTACGACACTGTATACAATACACGAACACTTTCGCTACGTTTATTCACTTTTTCGCATCAATGAGCAACAACCCTAGCAGCAATCTCATCGTTTTAACAACGACAATAAAGCATGAAATCCGAACCGTTATAGCGCGAAGAGAAATCGCGCGATCTGCATTACTTTCAAGATTCCTAAAAATCCTGGCTAATCGACGCTCTTGCGTTTTTACCGGGGAAAAGTGTAACGCACACCTCAAAAGCTTCCTTTCGTTTCATTGCATTGGGGCTGCTCTCACTCTCTCAGGATTTTCCTATGCGCATTTCTCCGCACCAGTGACACTGTTTATTTTTTGCCGGCGGGGAAAAGCCGCGTGCACGCAGTGGATAGGTGCCAAGTGCAGACAAGTAAGTATGTGTGTGTTGTAGTATACGCGCTGCTCGTTCTCTCTGTATGTCATCTGCGCACGATGGCGCGAGTAGGCTAGGCTGATCGTAGATTCGAGCCGCGATCATAGCCTCTCTCGCTTAAATGCACGTGCGCCCGATGCGAAATGCCATCCATCCGACGACACCTTTGTGTGCGCGAGGAGCTGTGGGTTGTCGATGTAAAGCTGGATTGAGTTTAAAATAAAGTGTGTTGGATAGGTGGAATTTTGGCTTTGATCCTCTGGATATAAATATTCTATATGATATGAGTTTCCCAGTGAGAAGGATTGGGTATAGAGTTTGATTAGAATGTAACTGAAATGTCTAGGATTCACTATATTGTTTTGGAAAAATTACTTTCTTATTTGTTATGATTGTGGAAACTGTATAGTGTCATAATCGTACGAAATTTTTTCACTTTTTAAAAACAGATACAAAACAACTTACGATGACAAAAATTTTAGAATATATGTATTTCAACAATGATGTAGCTATTTTTCTGAAATTCTATGATAACATATATAATAAACATTAAAAACCGTAAGCTATTCAAATATATAGAGAATGGAGATAGGAACTAATCAGCGCGTTATATAAGAAAGTAGTTTCTACTAGCCACTTAATCGGTAAAACCAATCTGCGTCATTCCTCAAGTTCTATAACAATGCAAAAAATAGTTTTTTGACTCAGCGGTGAAAGTCGATCTTCATTTAACTTTTCTTTCTGCGGAACTGCACGATTGGCTCTAAATAAAACTGCGTCCCGATAGCGATACGCAAGACTATGAACGCCGAGGTAATAACGCGCGATTGCGATTTCACTTTCGCCGCGAGCCACAACAGCCAGGGAGGGAACAATCTTTTCTCCTGTCGTAGTTTTGCCTTTTTCTCGGCGTACTTATCAAGATTTTCGTCCAATTAGTCTTTCAGGTCGATTACTGTTATAAAACGCTTTTTGGCAGACGAAAATAATCGGAATTCCCTTCGTTTTGCCACAATCGTTATGTGAACGAAATGGAAGAAATTAATTGCGGTTTTACCCATGTGAAATCTTTGAGTTTCGCAACATTTCCATTGGAAAAGATTACTTTTCGTCCAAGTACGTATTGTTTAGTTTTTGTAAACATTCTGCGTCACAATTTGTCTTAGACGTAGAAACCATTACCATTGAAAAATTCCAGGTAGATTTTGAAACTTGGTTTTCTCAATTTTATGGAATACCTATAATTTTTCAAGTTGTACAAGAAACGGTCACCTAGTTTCTTTTGCTTTTTAATTCTTACATGTATAATCG
>UXGD01002882.1:0-23180 GCA_900474315.1 Torymus auratus | reverse complement strand
ATATATATATATATATATATATATATTCCAAAAGAAAAGTAAATCGTTTATTATTTTCTATATAGAATTAGTAAATTAATAGCTTGAATGGACAATATTTTTGTAAAAAGATTAATCTAGCCCAAAACAATGAAACAATAAAAGTGCTTCACTGCGGTTAGATAAAACAAATAAAAATAACCTGAAAGTCAACTGATTGTCTTTTGTAGTAGTAGAGTGATATTTGAGAAAGAAACCACACACCAACGTATATTTCAAATTTCAAACCAGAATATCGGCAATTTGTGGCTCAGAGAGGAGTAGAGCATCGAGCACGTTATCGTTCCAACAGCTGTTTCAGTATCACCGCAAAGGCAAAAGTTTCTCTATGCGTTTATGTATTTTATTGACTTTTTAAAACATTTCATTTATAATAAAATACATATTAGAAAAAAATACTAAAATAAATAAATATGTTTAAATATCTAAATGATTTTCTTAAATTTATCTTTATTTGTGTTGTTATTATTGAAAGAATGAAAGAGAGAAACAAAGGGAGAAAAAGTAAGAGACAGAAAAAATGATTTTTAAAAAATGTTCATAGAAATGGATGAATACGTGTTCGAATACGAATACGCATGCAAGTTATATTTGAAAATAAAATATATAAAAACCAAAATAAAATGGTTTATCAAGTAACCAAATGTCTATTTGGTGAACACTTGAAAAAATATTTTTTTGAAAATAAATATTTTTGGCGTACCTTATTAATCTAATATTTTCCTATGGAAAAAATGTGCAGAAATCATGACTGACCAAAAATTTAATAAAAATAGTTGGAAAAAGTCAAATCTTTGTTCCACCAGACTTATTCATGTAGATAAATAAAATTTGAACGGAAGCGCGAGATTAAATCCAGCAAAGAAACCCATCTTCCAGCTCGTATTATAAAATATTCAGTGCATTATTCACGCTTGCCAAAATTTCAGCGAGATATTAACGATTTCCCCACGGTCGATCCCTGCATGGCATACTTCGCGCTTTGGATCCCCTGCTGCTATACGACTGCAGCCGCACTGTCGGGAGTCGCGCCCGCGCGCGCGCGGGGAATCCCCGGCGCTTGCGACCAAAACACAACCCGCCAGAGAGGGAAAGAGTATAGAGATATAGGATAGACGCGGAGGAAAGAGAGATAGGGGGAGAGCGCGCGACAATCGAGAGACGAGTCGCACGAGTGATTGGCTATAAATTGCTAGGGCACGGGTACTAGTTTCCGCGTTGTCACGTTGCCCGCTTCGCAGCTTTATTTTTGCGCGGCGCTGTCCTCTCACCCTCCCTCTCGCCCAAACACAGACATGCACCCGCACAGTGCGGCGGTCGCGAAACAGAGGGATGGAGCGAGACAGGGCAATGTCGAGCATTTTCCTGCGGGCTGAGAGAGAGGATGGAGAGGGTGGGAGAGAGAGAGAGACAGTCAGTTACTGAGCGCATATCGCTCTCGCAGCGGGTGCAAGGTGGAGCGTATGCAGCGGCGCAGCGGCAGTGGCGGCGGACATACGCGTGGGGGTCGCGACGACGACGACGACGGCGGCTCTCCTCGCGAATGCGCGCGCCAAAACGGGATTACATTTCGCCAGAATCTGCACTTCCGGACGCCAGATAGCTCTCTCGCGTGCTAGTCCCGCCCCCGCGCGCCACCCGGCCGATATGTGACTGTCGTCTGTCGCCTTTGAAACTGTGTAATCCCGCGGCGGCGGCGCGCGCTCCTGTGAGAAGTGAGAAAGAGCGCCGAGCGCGAGTCCAAAAACGTATTACTTCCTTCAAACTTTAAGGCGGCGACGCTATATAAATTTTATTTGCGAAAATGTTGTCATAAAATGCGAACATTTGATGAAAAAATAATAAAGAAAATCTATGGAGATCGGAGGAACACACCAGTTACCCGATTGATGTTATAATGTTGTAACAATGGCCGATATCAAATAATTTGAAGCTACTTTGTACTCGAGCCTTGGAAATGACGGCACAATGAACCGAGCATGGTTTACGTCTTCTCTTCATTGTCCGAGGGAGAGCCCAATTATCCAATGATCTTGTCAGCATCACGTTCAGTCCACAGGTTTAATATAACCGATACAAGCTCTTAACATTATCAAGCGATCTTGCGCGCCGGTATTAGGGGATTTGTTGAGATACGAGAGATTAAAGCTACCTGTGCGTGTGTGCGTAACGTATAACACACTGCAGGGCGGAGGATGCGCGCGCGCACGGAGCTTATACGTAGACCCCCATTTAACTGTGTACACGAAAACGACGCTTAGCGCGCGGCGTACACGAGACTATATACCCCGCTATCAGATATCTCTGTATCTACAGCCTGTAACTTACAGCCTATTTCCCTGTCCGCTTCATTCCCACGCGCTAGCTCCGTTTTAATAGCAGCTGCAATGCATCTTGGACGATTCTCGGTGCAGCGCTACGCGATATACGCCTGCCTCAAAAGCTTTCGAAGCAGCGAGTGCGTGTTTGAAATAAACTGCGAAATGACAATTTACTCGTATTAAAAAATATGCCTTCATTTTTCAACGTTGTTTTACGTTCTCTTTAAATTTATCACATATTGATATCAAAATATAAATTTGATTCTGTTAAAGTTGTAGTTGATAAAGTCGTTTGTAAAACTCGAAATTTTTCTGAAATTGTATTAGATTTAATAAAGGATAGCGAAAAGAATCCAGCATTGAGATGTTTATTATTCCCTCGCAGTAACAATGGCGAATAGAGTTTTGCCACGAATAGATGAGGCTGCGACGAGCCTCATACCCGGGTTACAATTCTCGAGGTTTCGGCTTTTCGATTGCCTTTGTCGAGTAATTCAGTACCTTTGCCGAAGGATGCGGTTAACGCAGTTCTTGTTGGCTGAGAAGCCCCAAACCGCCTCCGCTACACAACCTCTCGTCGATCGTACAATTTGGAACTGATTGTCGCTCGCCTTTCCGGCACACACACATACACACACACTTACTCTCTCTTCCTCCCCCCTATCTCTCTCTCTCTCTCACTATCCACCCCTTTTCCTCTTCCGCTTTTCCCCATCCTTTGTTCCTTAAGCAAACGTAAACTCCTTAATACACATTCGCGCATAGGCTGGTGCCGAGCTGTATCCACGACCTCCATAGATAAATAATTCTCCAAAGTTTAGGAATCAATTGTCAGTTAATTTCATCATTCGGTATGAAATGATCATTTGCAGAAATTTTTTGTCAAATTTTACCATTATTTTTAACTGCAATAATTAAAATGTTTACATAATACATGTATAAAATTACAATGTGCTGTGGTGAACTTAAAGGCATGGAGTTGAAATTTAAATAAACTTGTTGTTGATTTGACGGCATCTTCAAGGAGCAGATTCTAGGAAGAAAAATACGCCCGATACATATAGCTAGCCGGTACAGAGCATTACAGAAGCGATGCGCGTCGGGTTCGCGAGATAACGTTTTTTATAGTGTATAGAATAACAATGGCCTTGCTTTTTATTATTTTGTGGCCATAAACTCTTATACTTTTTTACAAGCATTTACTTTGAAAGTGCGGCATATCTCATACCGGATAGTGCCTTTTATTTCTCATACTGTAAGAAATAGATAATTTCCACAAGTTCATTGCTTTTTATTTTTTTACATTTTTAATTACGTTTTTTATCTTGCGCTGGATCTTTTACAACACCTATTGCGGATGTTTTCAAGAGGACATTAGAGCTTTAAGACAGTATAAAGTTTCACATTTTAAATAACAACTACTTTTAAACTGCTCCTTTCTCCTTTCTGCTCTGAAACCTAATTATGCGTGGACTTATAATTTCAAGAACTTGAATTCAATCATTCATAAACTTCAAAATATGTTTTTCATTATTTATATACTTACATTACTTGAAAGATGCACATTAATGAAAAATTATCTACGAAACTCTTTAAATTGATTGACAAAGAAACAGGATTGAATAATATAACCGATTAAAGAATTTAATGATAACCAGCTGAGTTCAAACAAAAGAATTTGTAAAAAGTAAATTGACAAAGATCGATGACCAGCGCTTGAGCCTGAGAACCCGAATATTTGTGTATTGACGACTATAAGGAGTCAAGGCACTAGAGTTCGGGCATCAGCAACCAAATGGTTTTATCTTTAGTATGTATATACGAATTTTCCAAAATAAAGAAGATTAATTTATGTATTTTCAATAGAGCTTCCTCGATCCAACCAGCGTAGCGATCGGACCATTCAATTTGTTCGTTTCGCGTGTACTCTTAAGATCACAATAATAAAAAGTCTCGTTTTCTTAATTTACAACAAATGAGTCATTAAAGATTAAATACAAATTCCTGCCGTCTTAGACAATATTTCATTTGTAAAGATTGTTTTCATACATTGTTACTGACTCTCTAGCTCTGGACGAGGTCAGTAACCAACGAAAGGGTACGGAACACAATACATATTACTTGTGAAGTTTGAATAATCTTAAAAGCTGTTAGCAACCATAATGCCAGCCGACAAGAACGATGAAATTGAGGAAATCAGCGCGAAGGAGAAAGAGCCGCGGCTACAGCGCTAAATGGCCGAAATTGGTCAATGAGAGCGCGAACTCTCATCGCCACAGCTCAGCGCCGTCTCCTCGTGTTTTCGACGCAGGCAGCGAAGAGTAATAGTCGGAAAAATATTCCGTCCCTTCCGCCACGCGTCATGCGCGAGAAGCGTTTTTCCCTTCGCCTCTCCTTCTCTCCCTCTCATTCCCTCTTGCGCGCGGCTGCGCGAGCGCCGAATGTCCAACTAAGCTCGTATTTCGGCGGAAAACTTGGCTCGATCCCGCAGCCGCCGCGCCTGCGGAACGCCGCGCGCGCGCGCTTGCGCGAGTAATTTAAAAAGTTTCTGCTCCATGACACGGCGCGATAACAAATTATCCCCGCTCCATTATCCGCAAATGCGATTATGATAAGAAAGAACGGAGAGAAGTTTAATGCGGCGAGGGCGCGCGGAGAGGGCGAGCCAGTTAGCGAGTTGCATTGCGCCTACTTCTTTCTACCCTCCCCCCGCCTCACTCTTTCTCTTCCTCTCCCTTGCACTCGAGAAGACGGGCGCAAGACGAGATGCCCGCGAGCTTGCTGAGAGACAGGAGCCGCAGCGTATAGCGCGCGGCCGTCTTTTTCCCCGTCCGCGAAGGTTAAAACGAGCGAGAAGACACGCGATTATTACATTGCCACTTACGAGCGTCGCCCTTTATTTTCTTCCATTTCTCAAGCGCGCCTTCTCTGTCTTGTTGCCCCTGCGGCTGCGCGCATAGCGCGCTGGCTCTTCCTCGTTCGGCCGTTTCTACTTCTTGCAGCCGCGCAACTCCACAGCTTGCGGTAAGTGAGTTGTTTATAGGTCGCTTTGGAGGCCAACGACTGTGTCGAGCCACTTCTGTCTCTCGTGAATACGGGACGGCAACTTTCTTATTAATTATGCCATTCCGCGCTATTATGACTCGTAAAATAGTTTTTATACACAAACCTGCTCGGTATATAGAGGGGAATGTCTTACGTAATACTACAATACGCGCACTGTAATTTATTTCACAATTGGCTGCGTTATGGAAATTCCCGTTCAAGTAAATATTATACCTTGCATAATTTGTATATTGAAAAGCATTTATCTTTACGGACAATTCTCTTGCATAACGTATTTTCTTGTATTGCTGTGTGTGTACCGTTTCCAAGAACTAATGAGACTTTTTTATCCAAATTATATTTTACAAAATACATCAATTTGAAAAATTAAATATTCGTAGCAGAAAATTACCTAATATACCACCTAGAATATAAGGACGTTTACTATATTAAATGTAAACCAAATTGACACCAATTTGTTTGACGTTAATTTCCAAGATGCGAAATATGACGTACCAACCCCGACGTCAAGGAGCGACTTTCTCAACTCACTAGAGTGCAGTATATGCGAGAGGCGTCAGAAAGGCAAAGCTGTGATACACATGCTGACGAGTGATGCTATACAGTAAAATTAATTAACCCCCATAGAAAGCCGTGCAATGTTATCCGGTATATGCGCGAAGACTCAAAGTGCAATATTGTTACATCGTTTACATCGCATTCTAGCGGATGTTTGCCGCGAGTGGAACGAGCCAAGAGCGCTAGAAATCTCGACAAAGAGCAGTCGCCGACGTTCTCCCTGTCGCGAGAGACATCAAAAGCCCATTTGCCGCAGAGAGAGAGGGAGAGAGAGAGTGTGCGCGCGAAAAAGCTTACCGAG
Source organism: Torymus auratus (assembly GCA_900474315.1). Lineage (NCBI taxonomy): Eukaryota > Metazoa > Arthropoda > Insecta > Hymenoptera > Torymidae > Torymus > Torymus auratus. Next base: position 16,895 of record UXGD01002882.1, on the reverse strand, counting down.
TCTGCTATCAGTGCCGCCGCGCGCTCAACAACAGACGGCCAAAGTGAATTTCCCGGTGTCGTCGTATACTTTTGCGTCTCTGCAAAATTAACAAACTTGAAAGCTATCGACAACACACCCAAGGGCCGCGCTTCTTTCTCACGCGTGGAGCCTGCGCGCTATGGGCGGGGAATATATTTTTGCTTCTCTTCGGTCGGGCACTGCTTTAATTCTGCGAGTGGTAAGACTGTCGACGACAGCAATGGCTGCCGTATACTAGGTGTTTTCCCGGTCGCTACTGTAAGAACCATCTTAGAATGAGCCGAATGCTTAATGGTTTGGAAAAATCGGTCAACAGCTGTTCTGGGGAGGATTACTGTTTCCGTCATAAAATAATCTTACAAAATGAACTTTATACTTACACTTACGCTTTATCGTATACTTCCAATAAATCACAAAAGCGAAAATTGAGATAATTAATCAAATCAGTAAATATTTTGTTTAGATTGTTTTTTTAAGAATCTGTACATAACAAACAAAGAATTTACATCCTAGAAAAGCGGGAAAGGCCAAATATAAATTTTATAGATAAATAAAAAAAAATACTCGAAAAATCGAATCAGTTTGGCGATGGAGATGTCTCGAACCTCGAGGACTCATTGCTACCGCGGTGATTGCATAACTGATTGAAATTTCATATCAAAATTGCACTATGGCATTGCAGAAAAACTGTAGAAGTGCTTTATGAAGTATACGCATCGCGACGAAAGTTTTTTTTATCCGTGCTCGCAATGCTATCACGCAGGAAGCTTTCTGCCCTCGCTTTTCGACAACAATACACGCGAGCGTTCATTACTTTGCGGAACTCGGCACTCGCTCGGCGTAAAGGAAGTCCGCGGATGTCGAACGCGTTTTAAAAGAGGACTAGATGATGAGTGCATATGTAAAATATAAAATCGACTTGTTACAATTTTATGCTATAATATTTTGCCTATTTGAGAAAATTATTTTTATCAAAATATAGTGAATATTTTTGTGTAATATTTGAATCCCGGGAAACGAAAAAGGGACGCATTACGGAATTTCTGGAAAAGGATTACACAAGGAAAGAATTTATTCGAGTTATTGACAAAATCGTATTGCGCAAATTTTTTTGTTGAAGAGAAATATTTTTCAATTTTTCAATATTTTTCAATAATACTTTTTTAGTAATTTAATCATTGCAGTTTTTTGTATTCAATTAAAGTTTACCATGAAAAAGGTCCTTAAAACCGTTAGGTGCGCAATAAAAATAACGAATGTATTTTTATTTCGTTCCCATGAAAATTATTAGAGATATAAATGTTTAAAATTTATCAGCCTTCGGTATACTAGATCTACTCTAAACAAATGGCTTGATCGGTGTTAAAGGTTCATATTTTCAATGGAAATAAAATGTAGTACGTACATTAATTTTTTAATTATTATTTCAGTATTTTATTATATTTACTTTGTTAAGTTAATACTTATTTCATACATGCCCTATATAGATATTATAATATTTATATACCTTTACATCACTTATTTTATTAATTTGCCCTGCAACATAAGCAAATGAGGATCATATATGAAATTCGATTAATATACCATTCATATGCATTATCTATCTATCTACCTATACACGGAACTTCTGCTGTCGTCGACGGGAAAAATTTATTTCTCTGCTTTACGGGGCTCTTTTGCGCGGCCGAAGTGAACTGAAAACGCCCACTGAGACGCGAGTGATCAATCGCTCCACGACTTTTCAAAAGTTCTGCTTCACGCTGAAGTGAACAAGCTAAAAGGTCGGTACTTCGCAGAACCAAGCGAATACTCAGCTAGGCGATTACTTGACTGATGCAATCGGGAATTCCTGAAATTAGATTATGTTTTTCGTTTAGCTAATAAGCGCAAAAGTTTATGGCACTAAAAGTTCAGAGGTGGTCATGGAAACTGAAATATTATGACTTTTTGAGAACAGATTTCAAAGGAAAATGACCAAATTCACTGTAATGTTATTCTAAGTTGATATAAATAACAAGAATAACATGGATTACTATTTTCATATTAGTTATATTTTTCTAAGATATATAGATATAACAACCAATGTTATTTGTGTGCTTTATATCTAATCTTTTTTTAGTGCAGTGCCAATTACCACTAAAGTATTTTTTACGTAATACTTTTATTAAAAAGTATTTCATTTTATATGAAAACAATGTCCTATAATGTATACTGATTGAATATCATCGATTGAACAAACCATTTACTATTGGAAAAAAGCTATCTTGTTCTCCCCTACAAAAGATTCCTCTACGGATTAATTTCGTAGACCCAATCTGTGGAAGCTAGGCCAAATATGGTAATATAGCTTAAGATGAATCCTTGAATATTTTCTGTATCGATCTGACCTAATCCTGAATTTCACAATAGCAATTTACTCTTCCATTCTACTTATGAAATATTTAACAATCGTCTTTCCTGTAATTGAAAAATTATGATGGAGGAAATAAAATATTATAATTAATGTATTTGTAATCTTCTTATTTATAGGTATACCAGAAAATGAAAATTCAACTTAAAAGTCATGATATTGTTTGGTGAATAATATTGTTCAAGAGATAAATAATACATGAAATCAAGCAAACGCAACATACAACAAATATGAAATAATATCAGGTTTCATGTTGAAGTCAGTCATGATTTCACACGTAAGATCGAAGGAATTACGGAGCCACTTCTCAGAGTGGTGGCGGCAGCAACGCCGAGGAATAATGCAAATTATGTGGCATAATTTCCGTTGTAACCTCGCGCTGGACCATATCCGCTGGATGAGAGGTATCTGGCCGAGTCTTCCGTCCGCCGACTGATGTTCAGCTTGCGCCTTGAATTCCAAATGCGCTTGCCTTCATCTCGCGCCCCGCCAGTTCTCTCTCGCGGAAATAGAATTTTTAACATGCAGCTAGAAGAGAGAGCTAGTAGAGAGAGTGCTGAGAGAGAGGAGAAGGCGCGAAAAGCAAGGCTCATTTGTTCGCGATATGATACATTTTTCTGAAATTATTTTAAAAGAATCATTTCATTTCTTATCCCCTCGTGGTTTGCCTCGGTGAATTACAATTTACAAGAATAATGTCGACAGTTGTGAAATTGAAAAGTAAAAGTCAAGTATCATCAGTAAAATTATGAATAATAATGTATATTCGTGAACAACGTGATACAAGAACTGAAACATACTATGTTATTATTGAATAGAAGTAATATTACTCTAACAAAATATGTCTCATACAACATAATTATATGATTTAAAAAGCGTATACTCGAATAGGTGTACAATCCTTTAAATAAATATCAGTGATGAAAGAAAAATACTATTGTACAGAATAATAAACATACGTGCTTTTATATAACAATCAGAAAACTTCTAAATGTACAGATTGTATACATATATATGGAAGTTTTCTGACAGTGTATGCAATGGTGAAATCGATATTGACAGAACCTAGTTATTAATCTCAATAGGATTGTAATATTTCAACCTTTTCTTAATCAAACTATCCAAATATAAATGTGATCCGCTCATAATAAACCACATTTCTGAAGTAAATTTAAAATTTTGTTATTTTAGTACCTATGCAGAGCTAGTCGATTTCAGACAGTCTATTATCTTATTTTAATTTCGAAGACATCGCTTTTCTTGAGACCATTATATTACTTTAAAAATAGATTTCTAAGTACTCTATGAGCACGGTGAATATAGTTTTCGATACTCACTTAACAACTTTAACCTTAACACCCGATATGTTTCAGGTGGTAAAGGTAAACGGGTATACATATGCGTGAATTGCAGAAGCTGGAGAATGCAGTGCAATGAACGTGGGTGCAGGGGATAGTAACTCAAATAAGCTCAGCAAACGAGCCGTGTAAGCGCACCTATTGATCACTTCCGGTCGACTGACCGGACCGAATTCCAATTAGCGTTCACTCAAAATGACCGGAATTAGATGCTGTATATTTTTATCATAGAAAATAATCATCTATTAGGAACATAATCAAGTCTTGTTTACCCTTGTTTATTCCTATTAAAGAAAAACTAAATAAAAAACGAAGTAAGAAGAATTTTAATGGCTTGGTAGCATGTAACGGAACACAGGGAATGCATAAACAGATATGAATACGAATGTCAAGACTTCGTCAAAATATAAATTTTAAAAGAAAATTTAGTCGATAAAAGTGATGGAAAAATAGTGAAAAGTAATTGTGAAAGGTGAAAGCAGTAGAAAAACAACGATTTGTTCCGACATTCCTTATTTACATGTACATGCATCTAAGAATTACGTTTTTTTACTATTTTTAGAAACATAGAACATTCTCCAAATGTATGCCACCGAAGATTCAGGTAATCTTTCTGCTAAAGGTAGAAGAATGAAACACTTTGTGTTCGTTGAAAGGTTGTAGCGGTCAATAAAATAGAACAATGAAAATAAATACTAATGATTAATTTTATTTTTTAACTATTTTTAAGCTATAAAATGGAGCAGCAAATTCCTTAGAAATTTTCTTTCTTGGCGATAAAGTATAGTAACTAAATTGATTTTCATACATTTTATCAAAATTTGAATATGATGAAATTGATGATCCTTACCGAACGAAACTGGGCAAGGATTCGAATGCTTGCAATTATCTCGCTTGAGTAACGACGATGCGATTAATTAAACGAGCGTTACGAGAAGTTCCTGGTGACGATTTTCCTGGGATCGTAACTCAAGCAAGACACCCGAAGGCGAAATGAACGAACGATTGAACACAGTGACTGAGTAGATGGGGAAGAACGTTGGGCAATTAAAATCACGTTAAGATGCGAATAGCTTGAGGAGTTTCCTACGATGAAATTCTGCATAACGAGATGATTTATAATATCATTGCTACAAGTATGATTATGCAAATACAACGAGAGTCTTGCTTTCTATTATATCAATACTTATGTGAACGCTTTATAGGATAAATATTATATTTTAATCTTTGAAAATCTAGATGATTGTATTATTATTTCTCATATTATAAAATAACTATTGCAGAGATTTGTAAGTAAAAATTCGCAATATATATACTGTTAAACTTATTCTGTAAATTAACGCTTGTATCGCCTAACGCATTCATTTGATACACAAACCTTTTTTTAACTTTGGATGACATCATATTTATATACTATATTCATTTCAGTGTCTCTCAATTAAAACCAGTTCTCTGGTTCAACATCAATAGCAACTGTGTTTTCAGCTTTTTGGAGAAAAAGAGGAATTTCCGATACAAAACATTTTATTTAAAAAAAAAATAATAATAATAAATTGATAGATATGCAGATAAAGAAAAATATTAAATATTTGAATAAAACATATAAAAAACGCTGCCAATCGATGTTACAATTTGATAAAAACGTTGGTATGCAAAATTCGATTCCTGCCTGTTTGCAGTGTACTAAGTACGCGATTCATGTATTTTGATGAAGTAATTTATTTTGTGCATCGGATAGGCAAACTGAGACAGTTTACGTTCTACAGACAGCCATCAAAAATCGAATTTTCACGAATTCGCTTGGCTATTGTTCTCGAAAACTTACGCTTCAAATCTGGTTTATTTACATCGATGTGGTAATGTTTTTGTTAGCTATACATGAAAAATTTCACCTTATATAGCTACAATAACAGTCTTGACTCTAATTCGAATAATATATTTACTTGAATAATAACGGTTCCTAAGGTCCTGTTGTTCAACGCCCCCTCAACTTAGAGGGATTTTTCTAACCTCTGCTTGCAAGTAATATCTACTGCAAGCCTGGATTAGTAAAAAATTGGGTAGCGTAGTAGAGAACTTCTACCTATGGTAACAATTCGTTAGCTTCAAGCGTCTAACCGCCTTCATGCCTATTCGCAGCGGGCATCGTTCTCATTACAATTAGTTCGCGGCAGTTGATAAACCCTTCCGAATTTTGTAAAGCTTCTCTAAAACATGTTTATCTTTTATTCCTTTACAACTAATGCCATTAACGTGTCAGGTGTGAAGATAACGTTAGCAGCTGATATGCTTAAAATAAATCTTACGTCATGTCCTAGTTGAAATTCGTACGTACGTAGTTCCGGCCGTAACGAAAGCGCGCGAAATCATTGCACCTATCTCCTTACAGCTGATCGTCCCAAAGATTTAAATTAGTGGGGATTGAGAAAGTAAGCAGACTCACGAAGCGCATCTTAAATAGAAACGCAAAACGGCCGCATGCTTGTTATGTTTATGTTCATGCTTAGGCAAGGTGAATAGAATAATTTACCTCTTAAATTTTTGTAAAGCCAATACAAGAACTTTTAACGACGTATGTTGTTGTTGGCCTTATCTAATCCTCCATAATTCTCAGCAAGATTTTAAGAGAATACGACGTGATTTTTTCTCAAATCATTGATCATTGTCTTGAAAGCAGCCTGTTAAAGGAGAAAATACGTTATTATCAATGTTATTCCTAATTTAATAACAAGAACTATCCCTTTAGCAGCAGTTAAATATGTCTAATTGATGACAACTATTCTCAATAGATTTTAGTTAAATTCCTCGAAAAAATTCAGCAGCAACGTTTACAGCTCAATATGTAAAGCGATAATAAAAATAAACAAAACTCTGGACATGGAAAGTACTGAATTTTGAGTGCAATTCCCTGCACATATTTGAATCACAGGGGAGAACATCCCGGTCTACTTTGTACCAATCGGAGATAGACGTGAAGGAAAGTTTTTTATCACGTCGAGATACCAAACGAAATTTAGCTGATTGGTAGCAGTGAACTTATGTGAAATGTGCTCACGTCGAATGAATGAAGCATGGTCGCAAAAGTTTCAAAAATCTTATACGAAAAAAGAACACTTAGACTCATTGTTTATCAGACTTATATGATTCGACTCATTATGACACTCCTGTGCTACTGACACATACTACATCTAGGCATACAAATGTACGGTTTGAATTTAGCTTTCCCACTCAGTATTCGTATGTACCTGATTTTCTAACCGTTTGTCAAGTATGTATCAGGTCTTCTGTGTAATATCGAATTTTACCTATGTATCTGACTATCCTGGACCGCTGAGTCCGTAGTCGTCAATAAACATTCTATTCTATTCTATTCGAACTAACGAAAAAGAGGAGGCAACAGACAAATTCGCTCTGGAAGTATTAGTGTACATATCATATTTTTGACTAAGCTTGTAGGTGTGGACTACACAACCTCCTATAAATTCTTATAAATTATTTGGTGTGCACCTCATATAATTTAAACGTTCAAGTCACATTCATTTATATAGTTTTCGCTAACATAGGAGGAAAATTAGAATTTTCATCTCGTTCTAAATATTTGGTTAAGTAACCGACAAACACTGATTATTGTTTATCTTTAACTTTGCTCCCTTGCAGAGATAGTTTTGTAACGGTTAAGAAAAGTTTTCGAGAAATCATATGTTACAAACACATTTTAAACCAGTATGCCAATATACGCAATTTTTTAAAAGTGTTCATGTAAGTGCGTATATTCGTGTTTGTGTGCGTGAGCATGGGTGTGTGTACATGTTTATTCAAAATGCTATTGATCAAGCAACGTTTCAATATAAGCATTTATTCGGATTAATTAACAACGCGTGCCTCTAGCATAAGCTCCTGAAAATCTAATAGATCCGCTTCAACTTGAAATCAAGTTATCAAGTGAAATTTGTAAGACAAGCTGGATAATGATGAAAATTGGAGCGGGATCCATGCTAAACTCTCAGGGCACCGGCGGCGGAGGCGGCAGGCATATCTCGATGACAAATGACACACGCGGTTGCATCGCGTTAATCGCGCGACGGTATGCCTCCCGCGCGCCGCGCAGCCGTTTAGCCGTCTGAGGCAATTAACCGATCGATCAAAAGGGAATGTTAACGAAGCGAATCCCTCCGCCGTGCTCTATCCTAATGCCAGCCGTGATTCTCGTGCTCGCACCCACATGCATGCGCGCGAGGGCGAGAGGTGCGTTGCGCGAGCGCTAGGCCATTTCGCCATGGGCTGTCTGACTCCCGGAGCTCGAGGCATCCTCGTACGTTCCTGCACGTAATCCGAACTATTTTATTGCGATTCTCCCTCGCTTCCCTCGCAATCTTCATTGGATCGTAAGCTTTGAAACCGTCGCCTCACTTGAGAATGTGTGATTTCAAAGAAGATTCCGCCCACTCTAATCTGTTATTACTTTATTCTCCAATCGAATCTTCATCATTGAGTTTAATAGAGGCATTTTTAAAATGTTCACTGTAGTTTCATCCGATTTACCTTTAACGCTCACTTCGGCCAATATACTTTTGTCGACATCTCTATTATTTTTAATTAAATACAGGCAATTTTGCATGCACATTTTTGTATATTCCGAAGTGAACCGATATCATATAATATTGCAACAAACACAAGATACAATATTTATCAGGTTCTTTGCAATATTGATGTAGATAAATATATTTTCTAATTATTGCTGTGTAAAGTAGAAAATGAGTTGGGTAGTAGAATAACTGAGTGAAAAAGACGCTGAAACGAATAATAAAAAGTTCCTAAACCCACGCATTTATTCCACTAGGCCCCGCGATGATAACCTAAATATTCAAATGGCAAAGGGAAAAATTCTCGAGCGGCAATATACCACGACAAGACGAAAATGTAATTGGTATCTCTGGGTGCGCCGCTATCAGATAATCGCGCATATATAGCAGGTCGCTCCTCCCGCGGCGAGGTGAGCGTGCGGGCGCAGAGAAAGGCGCGTGCGCGCAAAGCGCAACTTTACGAGAATTACCGGCGCGAGAACACACCACAAATTTCCGGATACCCCGGGAAAGTCAGCCCCCTCGTTGTAATTCCGAGTTATCGCTTTCGAGCCTGTACATATAAGCGTCATTTTAAAAATATATTTCGTCCCTCAGGCCGGGCGCGGGACGTCCTGGGCCATTATCGATATACCCTATACATATATTGCGCGCACGCGAGAGTGAGAGAGAGAGAAACGAGTGTGAAATTTTCATTCCATTGACCTATTGATCGTAAACGTCGAATTTTACTGTCTAAAGGCACCGCCGACTCCCATTTTGCGCGGCTTTTCGAATTCATCGATTTAAGTTTATGACGTATTATTATTATCGAAAATACTGTTCCGAAATCACGCAGATCCTAAATCGTAAAATTTTAATATTTCTCTTGCTACGAATACTGTTGTAGTTTATGCCGAAAATTATTCACTTGATATCAAAGTTAGTAAAATTAAATCATTAAATGGTAGTTGTGAATATGAATGACAAAAAACTTCTTTGGTTTTTTTTTAAGATGAATTATTGCCATATGAGGTAAGACCCCCTATTTGTGTGCTTTACATGTATTTCAATCGAGAACACATAAATAGCTTCAGACACACAAATAAGTGGTCTTACTTAGTGGTTATATTAACAAACCTGAATAATCGTTTTTGGTTCCACAATATATATTGCAATCACATATACTTTATCATTAGATAATTAAAATTTAATATTGATTAATCTCTCTATATAACAACCACAGCAGTATGATGTTGAATAAGAGATTTAAGCTTTGCAACACGTATTTTTTGTCTTCTTATCAGTATAAGTGTATATGTGCACAGAACAAAAGACCAGACGCCTTATTATCATCTAGTCGTGTAAAAAAAATGTTCGAAAGAGTGTAGAGAAAGAAGCACTATTATTATGATTATTATATTTCTTTCAATATATCTAGACCATCAGAGAATCGCACATTGATAAACCTAAATCTAAAATTCAAAAACTGTCGAATAAAAAAATCGGTAAATCGAATCACTCGATCTGTTCTAATCGCTCTCCCACTGAAATTCACCATCAGGAGTACCCATCGACGTGCTCGCTTATTTGCCACTTCATTCATCAGTCCTTTATTTAATAACACGGCTCAAGAGCAATTGGCTTGCGCGCCAATCCTGTATTTTTCAAATCCTCAAACCCTTGTCGCCGATCAACGCTCGCGTTTTTCGCTCGGTAGAGGTGCGTATTTTGTGCCCTCTTGCACCCTCTTCCCTTCCCTCCATGCGTCGAATCCTACTACGTGACACGCGCATTTTCGGCCGGTGAAATTGGAAAGTACGCGCAACGCCCGCCCAGCGCGTACACGCTTTGCCCGCAGCCCTGTGCTGGCATAATATGCAAATAGTGTGCTGCTGCTGCTGCTGCTGCTAGTGTGACCCTCAGGTTATATGTGCAGTATTCACTGCGCAGCGAGAAAGAGATAGACTACACAAGCAGGGCATGCGAGAGAGAGAGAGAGAGAGAGAGAGCACGCGCGATTTGCCCAGGAAATTACTGATGGAAATCTCGTTTAGTATCTACTTAATGAATAGATAGGGCGCAACGATTTGCCCGCTGAAATTCAAATAATTCTCGTGATAACTTGGAAGCTGCAGCGGCAAGGATGGTTCATGGAGCAGGCGTCACACGCTGCAGCTCCGTTAGCGCATCGACGCTCGCGCGCGCAAACTGCAGCTGAGTCGCTCGGGAGAACGTCTAGGCTCGCCCTCGATTTACCGGGATGATGCAGCGGCCCTCGACTGATCCGGTATGGAAACGAGCCATGGACCATATGCAAATTTGCTCGCGCGAGAGCCGCTAGAACATAGTCGGGCAGAGCGTGCGCGCGCGCATGAGACACGTCGCCAAATGCGCTAATGGGCTGTGGAGCTACTCTCACGTATATTTATCGTTAACTGGGTTAATCAATTTTTTCGTTGTCTTTTAGTTGACGGTTTGTCGATTGTCAGTATAAATTATGCGGAATCTACCAATATTTTTTTAAATATTACTTTTTTCGTGCAAATATAAACCGACACGTCATATATTATCCTAAAATAATTAAGAAAGCAGAAATTTAAGTTTTTGTATGAACAGATGATTCTATAATACTCTATTATCCTATCTGAAGTTGAAATAGTGAGAATTCCACTAATTTTCATAGTGGACAAGTTTTCAAATATTAAATTATTTGAATAGTGAAAAATTTCACAAATTATTATAGTGGACAAATTGATCCACTATTGAATCAGTAGAATAGTGAAAATTTCACTTATTATTATAATCAACAAATTTGATCATTATTGAATTAGTAGAATAGAGGCGTGTTCGTCACCGCCAGGCGGCGCATGGCATCGCAACGCGCAGGTAAACGGGAACCGTCAAGCTATAGAGGGAAGTGTATTAAAAAGGGTGTACGGGTGGGATTCATAAAATTCTTTAAATATGTAATACATTAAAATTAAAAAACACTTATTTAATTAGTAGATATTTACTAATTGAAGCCTACTAGTTCTCGAAGCGAAGGTGAAATCGGCCGAGATCAGATCATTAGAAAATACTTTATTTGCCTTTTTTGAGGATATAAGACAGGGGTTAAGGCTATGGAAAAGCAAGAAAAATATTTAAATACCACAAGCAACAGAGAAAATTCTAGCAGCATGCTATAACCTAGGTAAAAGTATACTAAAAAGGCGAAGATTCGAGTAGATGAAGAACTTATGAAAATTCAGGAAAGCGTGAATATCAAGAATGTTCGCAACAATCGACAGCAGGAGGACCTGTGCGTGGACCTAGCACTTGAAAGGGGAGCTCATCAGGTTCAAACAGCTTTAAAAGGCGTATGAAAGTAATGTTTCATTGGTTCGATCAGAAAATAGTCCCGTGCGAAACAAAGCGAATTTCTGAGAATGGAAATATCACCAAGTAAGACATGAAAAAAGAAGACATGAAGAAAATATCAGAAATGGAGGGATATGCCATAGAAACAACCAAAGGTACGGTTCCAGGGGAAGAAAGACTATCTGTGTTCAAGTTTAAGGTACCACTCAATGCCACCATCGCACCCCAATAAATCAAACAGCAACCAAAGTAAGACTGACCAAAATCACGGACAAGGGTCATTATTTGAATGTAGAGCCATGTAGCCTTGAATAAAGAGTCAATGAAGTTCCTCAACAAAGTGAAAGGTTATCTACAGCCTACAGCGACATAGCTCTTGAACAGATAAACAGATAAAGTGTCTATTTTGCAGTCTACGGGGAAACGCAGCAGTTTGATGGAACATCAGCGAAACAGGTATTCAAAAGTTTCAAAGATTTTGAAGAGCAGTTTGAAAAGTTATTTTGACCACAAAACATAACCGACGGAATAGTAAATAAACAGAAAAATCGAAAATGGAACTTTGCAAGAATTGACCACTGATTCAGATAGACCACCCAACTGAGATGATGAGCATGGCACAGGACTTCGGATTCAATACTGAATCAAAGTTAGTGAAGGAGTTAGAAAAACACCATGACCTAGATGTGTGGTTCTTGCTGAAGTCCCAAGGCATTAACGACATTTGAAAACAGCAAGGCAACCAACTAAAAACAAGGAATGTAAGACAATGAAAATTTGTTCTCCAATACACTTGGACGATACTTTATTGTCTGCAACAGAATTCTTGTGACGAACCACCTCAAAATACGGGAGACGGTTATGGAAAGTATACTTCCAGAAAAATGGTCCCAAAGTTCCATCAAACAATACGTTTGGCGTGTACAAACTAGACAAAGAAGTAGAAGAAAACCCCTTTCAGGTTTGGAGTTTCAATGAGGAATACTGAGGAATGTTGAACCATAAGCCTCGGAGAAAGCAACAGATGTGAAAAAATGTGATATAACATCCGAAGAGATGAACTGTCAAGAAATCGACATCAGAATCGAGAAAATGAAGATCAATACCCTGGTGAATTTAGTAAATATCTAAAACTACCGATGATTAGGCAAATAAGACAATAAAAAAACAATATGGACAAAATCTACACATTTTGAAACATTTTTGTTGACTATCCATTGACTCCTGCAAATGAATAGCTATCTTAATACAAAAATACACAATGGATGCCATTCTGACTTCTCTGACACTTCTGAAGTACTGCCTTGATGGACACCCAAAACTTTAGTGAGAGTTTTAATAACATTAGCTAAATTTAAACGCGCTTCGCGAGTGCCATTATGTTCTAGAGGTTATGAACACAATTTTTACTATGATTTTAGTTTTAATTAGTTTAAATGATAAGATAATTCGATACATGTTTCAAGCAACAATCAATATGTTTTTATTTTTTATTAATTTAAATTTTACAAATTCTTGAGTTTTCAAAATTCATATCTAAGACATTTTTAATTCTAAAAACATTCAAATATTCGCGCTTTTTCAAATAACCAATCACATCGAGTCTTTAAATGAGCTACTACTTCCAGCTATCATTCTTTTAAGAGTGGATTCTTTGGAAGTTATGGCACAAAACTATTATTGTAGGCTTTGACGCTCTTACTGTTGGTGCAAAGCTTACAACTGTCCTCTCTAATAATGGGATTTGTGGCATTTTCAACTCCAGTCAATTTCTTCCCAACTCCAGTTCATTTCTGCTGCAAAGAGAGTGCTGTACCAGGCAGAGTACACGAATGTGCACTTCTTTGTTACTGATCACGCATTAAAACACATGTACTCTGACATCTGATGAGTAACAGATTAGCAGTAGCCCACTCGAATAACTCGAATTTTCGAAATGAGTAACCGCGTGGGAATTCGAAATTTTTTAATTTAATTTTTTTTTTCTTTCGTTTTTATTTTGGCCAGGCCGATATATCAAATAATTTACAAGAAAATGAAAATTTTTAGTTTTATTGACAAATAATGGGTTTTGCGTTATATACTTACTGTAACGTCTAAATTTTTTAATATTTCTGCCTAAAATTTTTTTTCAAACTCAGATTAATATATACATTTGAAATATCAAATAAAAAAAAAGAATTTTTTGATCAATTTTCACTGTATAAGTACCCCCTTACTTAGTTACAAATTTGGTACGGAACTATTGCTATTTGAATGTAACAAATGTGATGGATATTCGCAAAATTAGTAACTAAATTTTAAAAAAGAAGATAGATGCCAAAGTGTCATGACTTTGAAAGTTGATATAATCGTCAATGTATATTAATTATTGACGAGCGGCGTGTCTTCCTGCGTAACTAACTTGACTACTATATTAACTCATTATTACTGATGAGGGACATGATCAATAAAAATCTCCGAAACGTTGGAGTAATAAAATAAATGGTGTGTTTATTTCAAACCTTTTTGTTATAAAAAAAAAACATTATCCTGGCAGAAAATTAGTCATTTCATTCAAAAATTACAATTTACAAGAACTTCAACCATCACCTGCTTTAAACAACTTAATTAATGCATATTAGTTAAACAAGTTCCATTTTTGTAAATGTTCGATTAAACTGTGAAATTAAACGTACAGTCATATCAAAAAATGAAAAAAATAAGCATTAAAATGTTCCAAAATCGATATAAAAATCTTCATTACCGTTTTAAAAAACATTTTACATAATAAATTGGATACTATTAGTTCTGTAGAATATTACTGTTTTTTACTTAATTGTTTATTCAATTCTTTATTTAACATTTAATAATTTTTTAATTTCTAAGTGAATATGTAATAATAAAAATGCATAAACTTATTTCAAAGCATTCTTTTAACGGTAGCTCTCAATATGAAAACAACATTTCAGATTTTTTAGAACACTCTAAACTAGAAGAAATACCTTTGTTAGGTGCGAAAAGTATGTTGGAATCACTTTATATGACGTACCGTCAAAGGGCCACGGTTTTGCTGAATAGTTGTTGAAATACCAGAGAAGCAAAAGAGGAGGAAAAGATAGTAGGAAAGAGAGAATTCGTTTATAACAAGGCTCCTGCCTCAGGCTTTTGAATATTTGTTTGTTCGTAGAATATGCAACAGCCGTTAGACATTAGAAACTTTTTGCTTTATTTTCATATACTTTCACCAAGGTATCCCAAAATTAAAAAAAAAAATTATAATTTAACTATAGCACTTAATTTGACTATTCTATTTTACAGCATCAATAATCACATATCGACGGCTGAGAGGAAGAAAGCGCTATCTCGACGCGAGCAGCGAAGAAGGGGCTATCTCGGTGCGAGCTCCGAAGAAGACGCTATCTCGGCTCGAGCAGCGAAGAAGGCGCTATCTCGACGCGAACAACAAGAAGGTGCTATCCCGGCACAAGCAGTGAAGAAGGCGCTATCTCGGCGCGAGCTCCAAAAAAGGCGCTACCTCAGCTGCCGAGATAGCAATTTTTTTGGAGCTCGCGCCGAGATAGCGCCTTCTTGATTCTTGCTGCTCGCGTCGAGATAGCCCCTTCTTCACTGCTCGCGCCAAGATAGCGCTTTCTTCCTCTCAGCCGTCGATATGTGGTTTTGAGTTGACTAAGCTATATTAATACACACAAAGTGCTACTTCTCATTCTCAATGAAACTTCTTGAAAAGGAAGTTTTTTTTCCTTTGTAAAAAATTGTTTAAAGTAATGCATGTCCCTCTATAGTCAATAAATCGTGACATTTATATTGTCACTTAAATATTATTTACGTAAATCTTTGTAATATTAATCAAATAATTTATATTTAACAACTGTGCACTGCACTATATTACTTGTAACTAATATACTTTCATTTTTCATTAGGGATATCTGAGAAAGAATTATCCGGGTACCACCATGTCAATTTCAAAAGAACTTATTACAATTGCACCTATCCGCGTTGCAGCATTCATTTTTGGCTTATTTGTAATATGTAGTATGTGATACAGAACTGCAATACCGCAATATCTGAACAGCTTTAAAAAGGTATACTCAAATAACTAATAAATTTAATTTTCATACGTTACTATTAGATGATAATAAAGAAATTTAATTAATATAAATAAAATTAATATAAACAAACTTGCCGCATATGCTAGATAATATGCTTATTAGAGACATAACTTTAGATTTAGTGTTTTCATTTGCAATCACATACTGATAAAGTGGAATCTATTCATAGGAATCTATTCATGGAATCTATTCTAGCATGCCCTAAATTGAGCTTCTCACACGTTGTATGAAAAAATAGTGTTCGATACACGAGTGAGAAAGTGATTTTATCCTCGTGTGGTCTTTTCACCCTCTCCTCGCTCGGGCGCAAACGTCCAGACGAGAATAACACTTGTATCGAAAATAACTATTTTATATTTATAATTAAAGAAAATAAAAAAGTTCTTTAATAATAAATATACTAATGCGATGGTGTCATAAGTTTTGACGTTTCTGTCTTTGATTAGGCATCAGAGGCCTAAAAGAGCTAAAAAAATTTTTTTTTTATTTTTCCAAAATGACGCACCACATAAAAAATACAACGAATCAGCTCTGCGAAAAGTTTCATGCCTGCCCAGTATAATGGTGTATAGAGCGATTTTTTTAAAAATTTGTTAGGTTAGTTGGGTTGTTTGGGTTCTACAATTCTGAAGAAATTATAGAATATGCTCAATATTTGTAGATTTTATGAATATAATATAATTTTTCCTGTAAACAATATTTTTTGGGGAGAGGGCGGAAAGAGGAGAAAACTAAAAATACTGAGAGGTAATATATGTGAACCTGTCATGATCTTCAATTTGAATTTCTGTAACAAGAGCATTTCAACATTCTTAATGGGAGGTATCCGTTCAAAAGAAAGTTTTAATATATACTTAAGAGTGCATGGCTGGAAAAAAAACCGCTGCCAATTCATTGGCCCGTAGCTTCCTCAAACATAATTTGCTGATTCCTTTCATTAATTTTTAATAACAAAATTTATAATTTTTGCAACAATTAATGACCTAATTATTATTAAATTCATTTATGAAGATTTAAAAGTATTTATATTTAAATTTATTAATTCATTTATTTATTTAGATCAACAGTC